>JAUYWH010000422.1:0-10077 GCA_034779795.1 Ctenopoma multispine
TTTGCATCAATAGCCCACTTAGAAATCCCCTTACTGATAAAAATGCTGATGTGTCAAATACTTATTTCCCCCACTGTGTGATTTCCATGAGAAGAGCATAATTTTATCTTGATTCTTTTGTTTTAATTGTAATGCAAAATGCATCTGGGGTCCTGGTTACTGGATCAAGTTGGAATAAGACTGGGGTCTGGTTAAGCATAATAACACATGACTGTTAAAAAAAAAAAAAAAACAGACCACGGTCTTCTGATGCTTTTGTCCAACCATCACAGTGGTCCTTAGCAAGTCTCCCCAACTCTCCAGTGTAGCCTTATGTCTGATTGCTTAAAAATGTTTCTCCAAACAAAGCTAAATGTAAAGGGAACCATTTACATACTGAACACAGTGTGGTTTTATACGTTTTATATAGAACAAATAGGCAGTGTTTTGGTGTGGTGAACCTGCTTTGAAAGCGTAGTGTAAAATAGGCCACAATCTTTTTATAGCTTTCGCACACTATGGTAAATTCAGACAGCATAATATAATCTTTACTTTTCTACATGAGCTTCTTTTATTTCACATCTGAATCACTTTTAACTTGCTTTTTGTACTTTGTTCTGAGTTTGATCTTGTCTTGAGACAATTTTTCATATGAACTGAAGAATGAATGAAGAATTAGGCCGTCTGTGTCAGTTGTAAGTAATTTAGAGTGTTTCTAGAATGTGTACTACTTCTATTATTTACTACCATCTAAACCACAATAAGGTTTTAAAATGCTGAAAAGCTCACTCTGTCACTAAACTCAGGAAAACACATTTTCTCTGAGATCACTTACAAAGACCTGGACGCAAAGTTATTTAGTTGTTTTTTTTCCAGACTTGATCCAAAACCAGAATGAATGGGTGATATACAAACCCTTAAGACTTATCCTTGCACCTTTAGTCTCATTATGAAGCCATTTTTTAAGATCAACTCATCAACACTGACCTGATCATCGGTGGAACCAGCAGGGGTCATTGCTATGGTGCTCTGGGTCCTGGTTCTCATCCGGTATTTTGTTCTTGTTGTGGTCCTGGTTGAGAAAATGAGGGTCCTGCTTTTCCTCTCTTATCTTGCCTTTGAAGTGGTTGTGGACAAAGGTCCTGGTTCGCCACCTTTATGTTTATTTTTTGTAGTGTTGAAAGATAAAATTCAGGCCCTGCATACCCCCCTTCATTCTGGTCTTGTTGTGGTTCTTGGAGATGAAATTTGCACCTGTACTGTTTCTGGCTTCAGTTGCCATGTTTACTGTCTCTGTGTTCTCACAATTTCACAGAGTCTCGTGGAAACCAGAAGTCCCTGTCTTTTCCAAATTTCCACCCTGGTATCCCTTTTCCACCAAGTCAGTTCCAGGGCTGACTTGGAGATATTGCTAATTTTTGAACCAGTTGATGTTTTAACAGTCTCTCGGCCAGGAAAACTGGTTCGATGCTGTTCTATAACTAAGGACAGATTACATCAAGGTGTGGGGGTTGGACAACTAGTGACAAACTAGGTCAACTAAAGCTCTGTTGTTAAAAAAAAAAATCATTATGTTCGTTTAACTGCAGTGTGTTTTTATAATTAGCAAGATAACAGTTAAAGCTAACAAAGGCTTTAAAAACAATCAAAACATATGAAACGTACTTGCTCCTTATAGCGATCACAACAAGCAGCACATACGTGTTGGACCACTAATGCGCGAGGGCAAGTTAAGGCTTTTAAAGTGAGAAACAACACTTGTACAGAGACATTAAAGTGCTTATTTTTGTGCCTAAGCGATGAGAAGTTGGAGACATAGCGTTAAACAAATGTACACAGTGACGTGGCTTTACAGTGGCTCTCAAGTCAAATAAAACTGGTTCTCAGATGGTTCCCAAGTTGAAACAACTTTGAATCAGCACTAGTACCAGACCAGAACTAACATCAAGTTCATGTTGGTTAAAATGGATTAGTTAGTTGCTAAGGTGTGAAATCATGGGTCCTTGTTGTCTGACATAGATATACACCCACTGGGCACTTTATTAGGAACCCCTGTTCAATATAATGCAATCCAATACAGCAGCTCTGCCATGAATTCTATTTTTACAAACTTATAATTTCTCAGTTTCTTACTACTTCCTAGTTAAACCAGTGTCTTAATCGTTTTCTTAATATCTGACTTTCAATAACCAAAATAATTAAGAAACTGACAGATTGATTAATACAGATTACAGAATAATTAGAGGACAAAAAACACCTCAAAAAGTAAACCAGCCCTGGAGCTTTATTCTGAATTTAAATTAAGGTTGTTCCACATATAGGTCAAGGTATGTTTCAGGGTTTTGGACAGTGCACTAACATAACCAAGATTTTCTGCCATTGAAAGTACCACCAGTGCACCATCAAAGACATAATATATGGAAGACCTGTCCATCACGGGTCAGAGATTTGCCGCGTGTTCCCAACAGGATATGATACAGAAATATACAAAAACAAAAAAAGAAAGAAAGAAAAGAAAAGAAAAAAACAACGCTTTTTGAGGAAAGCAGTCTTCATATGAAAAAGATGATCACACCTCTGGATCAGGTCACTGACTCTCTCTTACCAGGCCTCATTTCACTATTCTCTTCTAACGTCTGTCACGCTCGGCAAAGCCCTTCAAATGTTGGTTATTATAAAATTACAATCAATAAAAAGTTGCTGAAGACCGACTCATGGTTTCCTTCCTTGTTAGGTGGACTTAAGAAGTCCAGTTTATGTGATTAAATTTCCAGATAATAAATACAAAACTGCTAAATATACAAATCACATTTTAATTCTGATTTGTTAGATGAATGAGCCTCCCTCAAATCGCATACTTGATGTAATAAGTCACCCACACTGAAATCCAAAACAGAATTCTTCCTCTAGGATGTGTTACATCGCTACTCAGCAGTTTTCAAATTTTTCAGTTCATAAATATATTTGTATTAATTTGGAAAACAATTAAAAAAGAGATTTTTGATCAAGCTGACAATAACAGGAGCAAAAAAATTTAATTATTTTTACACCACGTGAAAAAACTAGCAAAGAACAAAAAATGTAAATGTTTGTGTAAACATTTAACATTGTAAGTAACTTGAAAAACTATTATTATTCTCTATTTCAACAGATACATTTTAGTGTCTGTATGCAACATAAAATCATATAAGCCTCTCTGTTTCTCAGTGAGTTTCTAACACCATACTCCTCCTCTCACTCCCACAGGTCCTCTAACAGCAGTCTTCTTGTTGTCACACACATCAGACTTTCCACCCTAGGAGGCATGACCCCAAACTCTGGGGAATGCTCTTCCTCAAAGGCTCAAGACTGAACTAAAGACTTTTCTTATCACTGGACACTGTCTTCCTTTTTCCCTGTATAATTTCTTTTGTAAAGTGAACTTGAGATTGTATAGATGATGGTGATGATGATGCTGGCACTCTGGTGCGGTCACAACAACCTGAAGGAAAACTGTGGAGATGATAGTAGATCCCCATGTCCCACCCCCCCTCACCATACACTGCTCCCCTGTGACAGTGGCTGAAACTTTTAAGTTCTTGGGTTCCACCATCTCCCAAGACTTGAGGTGGGAGACCAACATCAGCTCCCTCCTCAAAAAGGCTCAGCAGAGGATGTACTTTCTGAGGCAGCTGAAGAAGTTTCACCTTCCTCAGGAGCTGCTAATCTAGTTTTACTCTGCTGTCATCGAGTCCATTCTCTGCTCCTCCATCACGGTCTGGTTTGTAGCGGCCACTGCACAGGACAACTGCAGCACACAGTCAGAAGAGCAGAGAAGATCATTGGTGCACCTCAAGGGTCAGAAAACGGGCAGAGAAAATCAGCACAGACCCCTACCACCCTGGACACAAGCTCTTCCAGCTTCACCCCTCTAGTTTGCTAAAACTACCAGACACAAGAACAGTTTCTTCCCTCAGGCCATAACAGTCATGAATAACTGACTGTTGCTGCTATGGGTAACACTGTTTATAATTTATTGTCTCTAACTTAAGGTTTCTTTAACTTATTCTTTGTTGTTATTGTCAATGTCTGTAAAGTCCTAGAAGAGCCACAACAGACCAGAAGCAAGTTCCTTGTATATGCTAGCATATTGGTGAAAAAAAGCTGATTCTGATGATGATAATTATTAAGTGTGGCAAAAGTGTGCAAAATCCAAATCAGAAAAGGAGCAAATACTTTTATACAGCACTATAATTCATCTTTTTCCTGTCATTTGGTGTCAGACTGCTGGGCTGTGTGTGAACTGGTATTTATCAAAAACAGCTCCATGTGCCACCACATGTGCTGCATAAAGCGTGCGGTCAGTGAACTGCTGACGTCTGCTGCAATTACACTACATATTAAACACTAAACAGCAGGAAAATGGAGTCTAACTATGACCTTTGGTTTTCTATAGCAGAGTGCAGACCAGGGGGAGATAGATCCCAAAGTACGGACCGACACTGAACTTTAGTTTTGTGACCATAACAATAAAAGCAACTTCTCTTATATGGTGATATTTAGTTTTCAAGCCCAGTAACATGAAGCAAATAGATGAAAGTTGCTAGCTCACAAGGAAACACATCAAATTCCTAGCAGAACATTAAAACAGCACGAGAAAAGTATAACAAATGAAAACTGAATGAATGAATGGTGTTTGCGTCACGCCTTATGACAAGTCCTTTATGGAAACAGAAAGAAACATCAACTCCAGAATGTGCTACTTGGTAAGAGACATGGTGCATGTACATGTTAGTTATTGAAAAGACATGAATTCATGGCCTCCTCTCTTTTTGTGTTGTCCTCATGTATTGACCAGTTGTCTGATACAATATGTTCTTTTGTTTTAACCCTTTAACAATTCCTCCAAGAAAACCAATCAATCAAAGGAAAAATTCTTAGTTTGTATTTCTAATTCCTTCCTTCTTTTTGGGTCAATAATCATAATCATTTTTTTTTCAACACCCCCTCTGCAGTTTTGTAAATATTAGCCTCTACCAAATGGTTGATAGGTCTCTTAATGGTTTAAATACAGAAAGTACTTCACATACTAGAAACAGCAGAGAAGGGTAAGTATAAGAGTAATTTTATAAACAAATAATCAACAATAAATATTTTGGGTATTTTATTCACTTTATTTTTGGTAGTATGCCATAAAACATGCCAGTTTTCATTTAATCTCTTTTATCTTTTGAGTACAAATGCTTCTTGAACATTAGAACTTCTGGTGGTACACTGTAAAGACACTGCCTTTCTGACGCTTCCATCGGACCGTAGTTGCATCTCCCTCACTTCTCACAGTGAAGTTGCCAGTGCCCCAAGATGTCGTATCCCACATCTGGTTGTGGTTTGGAGGGTCTTGGGGCATGGCGTTTCTTCTGTGGTGGTGGACTGCTAGATGATGGTCTGCCAACTTTGGATGCTGGCTTGTTGAATTGGTTAAAACTATGGGCAACTGCCAGTCGGAACCTTTTTAGATACATCACTTTCTGGTTCAGTAGATCCCATTCTCTCTTGTACACCAGCCAGGAGTTTGCAATGCACAAGTCAAGCAAGTATTCAAAGAGGCGAATGGAAGTTGAAAACACCCACAAAGAGAGGGATTGCCAGGAAAACTTCAATTTTTTCAGGGCTAGTCTTGATTGGATGAGCAATGTCTTTAATCACCTCATCAGTGAAAAGCATTTTGAAGTACTGGAAGGCTGTCTGTACAGCCTCAGGGGTTAAAATCTTGAATCTGGTATTCTTCAATGTCTTCATACTTCCAGATTCTTCTTGGGCCTTTGTTTGGGCCTGAGGATGAACTGGGGTCCAAGGTATCCTCTGGCTCCTCCAAGGAAACAGTTTTTATGATGTGTTTCCCCTTTTTGCTCTCCTTACAAGACCGCTGTGTAGAAGATCTGCTCGTTAAAGGAGCCTTTTCATCATCCAGGGATTCAAAAGAACTTTCATCACTAAGCTCTTCATAGGTAGGGTGATAATCAGGATCCTCTACTGGGTCATCAGCATCAGAGTCTTGAGAATTTTTGGTACAAGGGCCAGAAGGTAGTGTGGTCTTGCACCATAGAATGTTTTAGCATCCATCTATTAAATGCAAAAAGATTTATTATTGTATTGCTATTATTACTACATCTATGATTTATTAGAGGTTTTTATTTCCTAGCAAATATAAAATTTTTATTGTTAAAACTGACTAATTTTAAACATTAGCTTAATTTAATACATTTACCATCAAGTGACAAATCAACTGGTATTAAGTTACATAATCATGTTCACTAAGGACTAAGACCGTATTATATGAAAAAATTATATAATTACCTTTCAAAATCATATCCAAAACGGTCCATATGTCTGGAGTGATTTTCTTTTTTCTGATTTCCTGGATGGATGGAGGGGGGCTGAAGAGGCATATTGTTTCCATAGGCAGTGGATTTCTTTAGCATAGCATGCGTCAGCCCAGCACAGTGGTCTGTTAGGTTGAATTAAGTTATGTACTCCTCTAAGTTAAATATAGTGACTCAAAATTTACTACACTCTATAGAATATATCAGTAAAATAGTACAATAAAGACTTTAAATGTAGGTTGTGTAGTTCTGTCTCTGGACTAAGTTATCTGGTTTCTGCTGTCTTACAATTTGAATAATAAGAAATCGTTTTTTTCATCTGTGGTTTCCCACATTTAGATCGGCTAAGATTAGAAAATACTCCAATGTACACCGGAACTTATGAAGCCACTTTCTCAGATTCACTAACCTGCTGGTCACTGCAACCTGCGGGGTCACTGAGTCCATATTCCGGGTCCTGGTCCTCCTCCTTTATTGGCATTGTGTTGGTGCTCTGGTCAGTGAGAGCCACATCTTGGTTTTCCTCCTTTGGTTCAGTTGTGTAAAGGTCGTTACCATAGACCGAATTCAGAATATGATCCCCACCCTGAACAAGAGGTACCAGCTGTTAATATATCTGACTTAAGGAATACACATTTCAAAACCATCCGTCACCTGTGAATTTTATGTGATAAAAAACAACTATAGATGTGTTAATTACATCACATTCAGAAATCATAATATTGGTCTACAATAATGAAAGTCTAACTTCTTTGCCAAATCGTGCAGCCCTGAAGGGAACTAATATTTTTCATTGACAGTATGAGAAAATGTATAAAGGAAGGTGAAAGGACTACTGCCATGAAACTTATAAAACGTGCACCCAACCAGCATAAAGATTCTTCAGTAATTCATAATTAGACGCTAATTACAATGAGTAATATTGATGAGAAACTAATACATTCTAGTAGAAAATAATGGCAGATATGTAATAATAGTTGTCATCACAACTATTTATACATATTACAAATGTAGACAACTATATACTGTATACACGTCCTCCTACTCTCCTTTATCTCAGACGTACTTTGGAAGCAGCGCTCATGGATTTTAACTACGTAGTAACAGACAACACCTCTTGGAAACCATCACTTCAGTAAATACACGGCTTAACTGATGAATGTCAATCAGGCTTCATAGAAAATGTAGAATAAGCAATAACATAAGGCTCAGATAGAGTATAATTAACCTATTGATGACGATCCAGTGATTTAATTTTTCTCCAGAAGGCCTTTCACTGTGTCCGTCAATTTTTTTTTGTAATACTTTGGCCTTCCTTAGGTTTGTCAAGCCATTCATACATGCTGCCAAAGAGCTCTAAAAAGGTGGCAAAGGTGAAAATAGCTGCATTAGACATGTGGAACCTCTCAGAGATGTAACATATCTAAAGTAGTAAGACCAGCATGCCCAACAATTCCCTATTAGCTTCCCAAATCTTGTGTTCACTAATGGTAAAGAGCCAAATCAAAGGTGGTCAGTGTTAATTCCTAACACTGGCAAATGTGAAATACAGCCTTTAAAAAGGTATTAAATCATTTGTATCATGTTTAAGCATTAAGCTCACTAAATATATGCAAAAAAGAAAAAGGTTGAGCATAGATCCCCCGGTTACATCTACAAAAAATATCTTCACCACTTCGCTGGCCAGAGATCCAAGTGTGCGGGTTGATCCAGAACATCCTACTGTTTGTCATCAATGATAGATCATCTTCAGCATGGACTGTCTTAGATAAACTGCACAAATGTATTTGGAGAAACAAGCCGCACAAAACTAGGAGAGAAACTGTGTCCAACTAAATCAGGGACTACTGCAGTGCTGTGGGTACATTTTCTTCCTGTTGGACTTGGACTGCATCCACTTCTCTCCACTTGAACGTCATTTTTTGAACAATAGATATATATTACAAATAGAAACAGTCTTATTCAAGCCTAATACATGTTTAGTTCATCAACTAATAATCACAATTCTGTTTAATTAAGATCTCTTGAGGAATATCGCATCATTACTACTAAGTCGACAACAAAGAAACTATCAAGCTTCTGATCTCTGTAGAAAAGTAGTAAAGCTGTACAAACATACAGAAATGACATTTAAGATAAGAATTTTAATAACAGAACTGAGAAGTTTACTCCTGCAGTTATCTGCCCTCACTCACTATCACAAGAGGTCAACCCTCATCTCTGCACTAGTCACTAAACAAGTGAAACAGGTCCTTAACCCCTGTGAAACACAGATGCTGTAACGACGGTGTCTCACAAAACTGTCTGGGCGTTAGAAACGTCCTGAAGCTACAGAGATCCTGTTTCACTATGCTACTAAATAAAAACTAAATTTTAAAGAGGAACACAGAGAACAGAGAAGTTAGAAAATGTGTTAAACATCTGAGTGAACGTGACAGTACCACATGAATTCAGACGTGTGACCTCCTCTTTGTAGTCATTTTTATATCTGCGTGTCACGCGTTCATCTGTTGTGTAATATGAGATGTTTTACTACTGTGTTCTTTAAAGAGTTTAAACAGCAGGTGTGGCTCCGGTTTTGCTTCTCAAACGTTTAGACCGGTTAAGATTAGAAAATCCTCCTCTGTAAACCGGGCCTCAAGAAGCCTCATGAAGCCGCTTTCACCGATTCACTGACCTGCTGCTCGCTGGAACCTGCGGGGTCGCTGCTCCGGTGATCCGGGTCCTGGTTCTCCTCCTTTATTTCCATCGTCTCGGTGCTCTGCTCGTTGAGATCCACGTCTTGGTTCTCCTCCTTCAGTTCCGTCGTGTAGACCTCCTGGTTCTCCTCCTTTATTTCCACCTTGAAGCTGTTCTGGTCCATTAAATCCGGATCAGGATTTTCCTCCATGTCTGTCACGTAGTGATCCAGGTTCTCCTCCTTTATTACCGTCTTTATGAAATAGTCCTGGTCCGTGAAATCTGGATCCGGATTCTCCTCTTTTATTTTCATCTTGTAGTGGTCCCTAGAGATAGAAACCGGGTCCTGGTTCTGCTCCTCCATTGTTGTGGTTTTGAGATCGATGTCATCCACAAACTCTACGCTCCGTCTGTCGCCGCCATCTTGTCTCTAAAACGTAGCACGAGATCTCGCGATACATCGTGTGTGTGTGTGTGTGGTGTGTGTGTGTGTGTGTGTGTGTGTGTGTGTGTGTGGTGTGTGTGTGTGTGTGTGTGTGTGTGTGTGGTGTGTGTGTGTATATATCGCGCAGTAGGTCGGAGCTCCGTCTCCTTAGTTACTGTTGCTAAGGTGTAAAATCACAGCTCCTTGATTTTTTTAATTTCTAAGTTTTATTAAACATTATCCTCTGATTTTGATGTTAAAATCTCCTCTATTATTTCTATTATCTATTATTTTTAAAACTGTATCATTATGTACAAAAGTAGTTACGGAAGGTGAAAGTCATACAAAAATTAAATGACACTGAATTAACTTACACTTTTTACATGAATGAATGCATGAGTATAAATCAAAATACCAACATATTAGCAATATGATTTGCTCTTCTATTTAGCTTGTAACAGTTTTACAGCAAGTTAGTCATACTGGGACATCAGGGTTATGTTTGACCAGGATATCTCCTTTACCTCCTACAACATTAGAAACATTCTAATGTCATTCTCAAAGTGATGCTGAGAAATTAGTTCATGCATTTGTTACTTCTAGACTGGACTACTGTAATTCATTACTGATAGG
>JAUYWH010000423.1:0-10075 GCA_034779795.1 Ctenopoma multispine
AAACCACCCCAAGTCGCTAGGTGGCAGCAGCGCTCAAACTAATCAACAGGCTGCCTGTTTAACCCAGCAGAAGTAGACCGACACCAAACACACACGGGTCTCCCAGTGTGCAGAGTGAGAGCGCTGATGGAGGAGTAGAGATAGAGAAGTTTATCACAGTCAAAAGAAAAACGGCAGAAAAAGAGGCAAGTAGGGAATGTGACGGTAAAAAAGACCAGAAAATATGACGAAGCCTACTTAGCGCTTGAATTTAGCGTGAATACAATTGGAAATGAGGAAAATAGCAGTGCTTTTGGAAAAAATGTTAAATGTTAAAAACTATATAAGAAAAAGAATAAGATGTTGAAGTGGACAACTAATATTTACAGTTAATAAAATGTTTTGAATAAGTTAATAAACTGAACTTTGAAATAGTTTTAAATTGGTGCATCTTATTTTCTTAATTTGATGAATGTAACACTTAATGTAACACTGATGTTTTTCTGTTTTGTGGGTTTGGTCGTGTTTAAAGCAATTTATTATGACAGGGATTTTACTTAAGCCTTGGTTCAAGACAGCTGTCCTGGATCTGGACGTTAATTCAACACTGGTGTTTTTGTTTGTTAATATTTTTGTGCATTTAGTTGTTTTTACAGCAATTGTAATGTTTTTTTAAAGCATTTTAAACATTTCTATAGCGCTTTTATGCAATTTTCCAGCAGGATTTTTTTTAATGGTGCATTTTTCGGCAGGCTGCCTTATAAGGTAATAGTATCGGATTGGTATCAGTATCGGCGATACTGACCCTGTATTTACTTGGTATCGGATCGACACCAAAATTTGCGGTATTGCACACTACTACTGTGAAGTTGACTCAACCCCCTGCCTCTAAAAAAAAAACCACAACAAAACTATAGTTTCTAATGAATTTCGGCCACTGCAGCGTCTTATACGTGTCACCTGTTTAGACGGGACTCTTCAAAAAATACACACAGACACAGGAAAAAAGTCAGCGGTCAGTTATGACAAACTCACGGAAACACAAAAATCTTTTAACTTTGAGTGCTACGTTTAGAACAGAACTATACAAACAAAAAAATTAAACAGATTTCATAGGGCCCAATCATATCACTACAGACATAATTGCTACTTTAACAGTGGAACATGACTGCTTTATAAGGTGCATAAAAGGACACTTTCTTTCTTAACTGATTAATCAGTAATGCATCTTTTTTTCCAAAACCTATTTTATATATGCCAGATTTGTCTAAACTGCCAATAGTGTTATACATTAATAAAATAACAATGAAAATAAGTATAATAAAAATAATAATAGAAAAGAACTAATTACATTTGGAACATTAACATTTGTCCCATAGTTGTGTTTTTGTAACTACTTTATGGGATCAAAAAATATTGAGATATACATCGTATATCGCCATTCAGATCAATCTTATCTATCAGATAGATCCCAATTGATTGATGTTAATGATGAGTCTTGATATATATATATATATATATATATATATATATATATATATATATATTAATTTCCATTGCTATGCAGCTGGCACCCAACTATATCTACGTATGTAACCAGATGAAACCATATATTTAGGCAAACTTCATGCATGTTTAAAAGACATAAAGGCTTGAATGTCACAGAATTTTCTACTACTTAATTCAGACAAAACTAAGGTTATTATATTTGGACCCAAAAATCTCTGAGACATGCTATCTAGTCAGATTGCTAAACTAGATGACTTTGCATTTGCCTCAAATTCTACTGTGAGGAATCTTGGAGTCATATCTTTGACCAAGAAATATCATTTACTTCCTACATAAAAGAAATATCTAGAACGACCTTCTTCCACCTTAGAAATATCTAAAAGATTAGGAGGATCCTGTCTCAAAGTTATGCTGAGAAACCAGTCCATGCATTTGTTACTTCTAGACTGTACTACTGTAATTCGTTACTGATAGGATGTCCCAATAGCTCACTCAAAAGCCTCCAGCTAATCCAGAATGCTGCAGCCAGAGTTCTGACTGGAATTAACAAGAGGGATCATATTTCTCCTACATTAGCTTCTCTCCATTGGCTCCCTGTAAAATCTAGAATAGAGTTTAAAATCCTTATCCTCACTTATAAAGCCAATCATATGTTAAAGACCTCATAGAACCTTATTTAGGGTCCTATGATTTCCGCGATGCGGAAAACGCAGACAGGGTCTTAGAATTAAACCATTGAAATGGAATCCGTTGTTAAACGTGGAATGTCGTAGAATTTGGCGATATCGATGTGCGGAAAAAGCAAAACAACCGTTTCTACTTAATTTCGGCCGCTACAGCGTCCTGTACGTGTCACCTGTTGAAAAGGGACTCAGCTTTCCACTCACACAGACACAGAGTAAAAAGACTCAGTGGTCAGATATGGCAAACAGACTCAATGAAACACCAGTCATTCGGGTTACTGCTAAGTTTAGCACAGAACAATACAAACAAATCTTTTAATCGGGAGAACAAGTCTTTTGCAAGTTTTACCTGCGATAGTCTGGATCTGTTCTGGATGAACACATTTGGCCACCACTTATAAAGACTCACATCAGAAAGAGACAAGAATCAAACTAGCACGAGCTGCTCACTCCAGCAAAGTCTTGGTCATAAAAATAAATCAGCTGACACAAGACGTAACGTGATTTGTATTCCTGGTGTTCCCCGTGGTTATTTATTTCATATTATTTGTTGATTTCAGATGTGAAGCACTTCTATTTTTCAAAAGGAAGACTGTTTCTTTATTTTATGTGAAATATGTTTTTTGGATTAAAAAATGTATGTGTTTACAGGCTGAAATGCATTAGCCAAACTGTAAATGTTCCCATCCAATACATAATTAGACACTTCTTAGGTGAATAAATATTATTATAATGTAAAACACAAATCAGAAGAATAAAAACAGAAAAAATGGAATTTAGGAAAAAATTAAACGGAATTTAGGAAAAAACAAAACGGATTTCATAGGGCCCTACTTATTATCCAAGCAGAGTAGTGATGGGAAGTCCGGCTCTTTGCAAAGCTTCGGCTCTTTTGACTCGGCTCCCTTAGAAGAGCCGGCTCTTATGGCTCCCAAATGACTCTTATGGTTTGGACTCTTCTAATTTAGCCTAATTTAGCAATTATGAATGGTTCGTGTGCTGGTAAGCAGTTTTTATTCAGTGTTTTCATAAATGTCTTATTTTTTGTGCATTTTATTTACATTAGAAAAAACTATTACTACTACTTACTATTTAACATTATAATGAAACCTTTAAACAAAAAACTGAACACAGAAGCACAGCAAACAAATCAAATAAATAAAGGCCAAAATCTTACAATTATGACGCTATAAAAGTCTTTACTTAAGGTTGACATTCACAAATGTAGCCAGTTTATTCTGTTTTTCCCAAAGCACTTGCATTTAAGTCTCTCTGTGGCTCCGTGTACCTGGCCTGTACCACTACATTATCTTCAGAGCATTTGCCCCCCTTCCTTCTTTCACATAATGGTATGATCCTAGTCTTTCTATGCTTGTGATTGACTGCATAGTATGCCCATCAAAATAAAGTCCCGCCCCTGCATGGATTCTCAGCAGAGCTGAGCAGAGCAGCTGAAGATTCGACTCTCCTGGGCAGGAGTTAACTTCTCTTTTTTATCATTTTGTTTTTGTCAACTTTGTGTAAGCTTGTTGTTTTTGTCAACTTTTCTGGTTTCTCACCTTTTTGTCTTAGTCAGCTTTTTCTCAACGTTTTGTCTTTGTAAACGTTTTCAACTTTTTGTCTTTCCCACCTTTGTGTCAGCTTTTTGTCTTTATCAGCTTATCCTTTTTGTGACCTTTTTGTCTTTGTCACCTTTATGTCAGATTTTTTTTTTGTCACTTTTGGGTCAGCTTGAAATAACTTGCCGAAAAGACGCCAACCGGTTGGCAACCTTTTTGGCAACAAACCAGCTCCCCCACATAACAGTTTTCCATAGTTTGAAAAATGGAAAACGGAAAAATGCAGGCTTCCCACACTTAGTCTGCTTGTTTAGTGTTAGCTTTTTATAACTTGGCAGAATGTGAGACACCCTCACAGTTGCTGGAGTGAATGCAAGCAGGCTGTTTTTTTGCCACACAGACACTGAAGTGGCCTGAACACTTTCAGATTCGCGTTTCGATATTATGTGAACAGTCAGCTTGTCTTAAAACCCTGTTTTCCTTACAGTTTTGGCCTCCACGTGTACATCCAGATGTAAAACATGACTAATGAGTGTTTATCTGTGGAGCTAAAGAAAGTGGTTAATTACGCTGTCAGCTTCTTCCTACAGAAAATTGATGAACTGTCTTGATGTACTGCTGAGGAATAAAACCACAATTAATCATACGCCAAGTGGTATGTTCACAATCTGCCTAAAGACTCACAACAAATGTTAATGTACAACTTATAGCAACTTTGATGCTACATTTGATGCTAAGACATTATAACTGCACCTAAAAACTTTCAAATTAACTAAACTAAACTAACTAAATAAGCAAGAATTAGGGTTAAAAAGGCAGTATTTATTAATAGTTTAACAATGAAAACCTCTATTGAGAGAGAAGTTTTTCTAACAGATGCCCACCCACTTCCAAACAGTTAAAGGAACACAAAAATATGACAAATAAGAAATACTGAAAACTATTTTGGTAAAAAGAAAAACAAAAAAACAAGTCCATCATTACCCACAGAAAAGAAATGTGGGCAGAACAAACAACAAGTGATCAAAGTCTTGAAAAAGTGTGGTGGTTTGCAGAATTGTGACTTATTTTTAACATTTTAGATTAAGCTGAACAACAGTATCGAGTATCACTCATTACTGCTCTGTGTTTTAGTAATATCCTATAATGTGTCAATATATAGTCATTAAAGTTTTAATAGGCAATATAAATCATAAGGGATTTTGTCTGAGTGGGCTTTAAACTTAGTCTAAATGTTTCCATTTCCAACTGATGAAATTGTTGTTGGAAAATTGGTGCAGCTGTAGGGTTTCAATTAAATTAAATCTAACTTATTTGTATAGCGCCAAATCACAACAAAAATCATCTCAAGGCACTTTACAGTGTAGGGTTTAAGACCTCACACAGAATACATATATATATATATATATATACAGAATATTTGTAGAAAACCCAACAATCCCACTTGAGCAAGCACTAGGCATCAGTGGAGAGGAAAAATTACCTTTAACGGAAGAAACCTCAGGCTAGTCGGCCATCTGCCTCGACCAGTTGGGGTTAGTGGACAGAGAGAAAAGAAGAACAGCAGGTACCAGAGATTAAAACAACAAGAAGGAGCAGTAGACGAGGCACTGGGCAGGTTGGCAGGACCAGCAACCACAGCTCGAGGGTTGTGGATACCTGCAGAAAGATACACTGGGAGAGAGAGGGAGAGGACGAAGCACAACTAGGGGAGAGAGAAGACAGAAAGTTAACAAAAATGCAATGATTGCATATGAGTGGACAGAGAGAGAGAGGAGAGGAGCTCAGTATAATGTGGGAGGTTCCCCAGCAGACTAAACCTATAGCAGCATAAACGTTGGTTCAGAATCACCTGAGCCATCTCTAACAGTCCTGTATTGCTAAAATCGATTCTCTGATTCTGAATCGATTCTCATATTAATTCCTAAATATCGGTTCATAAGGTCCAAAGATCAATTTTTCCCTTTAACATTTTCTTCCCTTTTTACCGCTAAAATAGGAAAAAGAAGTCCAGACGTGCATTTAGAGGCTTAGGTGTTCAAGGGATAATACAGTTTCCCCTGGTGAACTTTAACACCACCCACGGTTCACGCATGCGCGCTAGGTGTGAAGATATCAAAACGACTGCGTCGGACACTAGCGGTAATGTTAGCGTAGCACCTGCTTTGAAGTCACCCAAACTGATTTATAATCGATTCTAAATCTTGAGAACCTGATTCAAATTGATTCTTGAAATATGAACCAATATCCAGCACTAATCTCTAACTATATGCTTTATCAAAAAGGAAAGTTTTAAGTCTAGTCTTAAAGGTAAAGAGGGTGTCTGTCTCCCCGAACCTGGATTGGAAGCTGGTTTCAAAGGAGAGGAGCTTGATAGCTAAAGGCTGGACCTCCCATTCCACATTTACAAGACACTCATGTGGTTTTTCTGTAGAGGTGAGTGAATTATCTTTGACTCTGTTTTTGGTTAGCTTGTAAAGATAGTAAGAGTGCTTGGGTTTTTGTTGTTGTGACTAGGATTGCTAAGTTAGTGCATTTGTTCGCTATTGTTGTTGTTATTGTTGTTGTTTGGCGTCAGTTTCACGTCCATAGTTGTTGTATATCATCCTCCAGGTCTGCTGGGGAACTTTCTAGAGGAACTGGACACAACTCTCTCCAACACTGTAGTAACTACCCCTAGTGCTACTAGGAGACTTGAACCTAAACCTGCTCAAGCCACAAACCGCTGATTTCCTCAGTTTCATCTCCACATCCAACCTCACACTTCTCAGTATGCACTGACAATGCACAGAGGTAAGCAATTAGATCTCGTACTTAAACGCAACTGCTCCACGACCAACACATCTGTCACTCTTCTACATGTATCTGACCACTCTTTCATTCAATTCAGACTATCCCCCCTATCACACACCACATCCTCATCACACTTAACCCATTTCCGTCATAATCTCTGCACCCTCTCCCCTACTCGACTGTCTTCTGCTGTCTCCTCTGAGCTTTCAGCCCTAGATATTCTCTTTATTCAGGACCCTAAATGTGCCACACACTAACCTCTTGCCTTGATAGACTCTGCCCTCTCACCTAGAAACTGACACGTGCGACCCCGCCCTCTCCATGGATCTCTGATGAGGTTTCGCCGCGACAGGACTAATCGTAGAGCAGCTGGAAGGCAATGGAAGAAATCCAAGTGCCTGGCTGAACTTTGTAAGTATCAATCTCTCTTAACATCCTTCTCTGCTGCTGTCACCACAGCAAAAACAACATACTTCCAGGATAAGGTAACGACTGCATAGACACTCGTAAACTATTCTCTACCTTCAATCACCTCCTAAATCCTCCCTCACCTCCCACCTCTACTTCTCTCTCACTTGAAGAGTTTGCTACCTTCTTCACAGAGGAGGTGGCTGCCATTACATTACTTTACTTTACTTTACTTGGCAGACGCTTTTATCCAAAGCGACTTACAAGGAGAAGACACGAGCAATTACCATTCGGTTTCCATAAATTCTGAGTTACTCTAAACAAAGAGCCCTGATAAGGTCTAACTCTTCAAGATAATTAGCAAACAATTCTCACCCCCTAACCCCCGACCCCACCCCTCTGTTACCCCTGAAACTAGAACACTGTCTGCCTTTACTCCGCTCCCGGAATCAGACGTGTCTAAACTTCTCCAGTCAAGTCACCCCACCACCTGCTCCCTGGATTCCATCCCCTCACACCTCATTCAGTCCTTACAACCCACCATAACATCTGCTCTGACACAATCCTAAATTCTTCACTCACAACAGGAACATTTCCCACTGCATTCAAACAGACTCTCATCGCTCCCCCTTAAAAATTCTTGAAAGAGCTGTCCTGGGACAACTTTCCATATTTCTCCATGAGCATAATCCACTAGACCTTTTTCAGTCTGGTTTCAGGAAAGGACATTCGACTGAAACCTCCCTCCTGCCAATGGTGGATGACCTTTGTGCTGAAAGAGCTGCTCGCAGATCATCTGTCCTCATCCTACTAGATCTACACGGTTAATCACCAAATCCAAACTGTCAGATTTAGGAATTACAGGAACCATACTGAATTGGTTCTCCTCTTATCTTTAAGACAGGTCCTTCCAGGTATCATGGGGAGGTGAGACATCTACACTCTCTAAGGTAACCACAGGGGTCCCACAAAGCTCTGTCCTTGGCTCCCTTCTTTTCTCACTATACATTTGCTCACTTGGTCGTATCATCCAATGTCATGGCTTTTTTCTATCACTCCTATGCTGATGACACTCAGTTTTATCTTTCTTTCCCACCAGAGGATACCACTATCTCAACAAAAATTTCAGCCTGTCTCTCAGACATATCGTCATGGATGTCCAACTGAACTAATTCAAAACTGAGAACCTGATCTTTCCTGGCAACAACTCCCCTCAGCATAACTTCTCAATTCAAATGCTACAGTTGACACCTACAGCATCTGCAAAAAGCCTTGGAGTTTGGATAGACGACAAACTGAGTCTGAACGGTCATGCTGCGGTCAAGCTGCTGCCTCCAGGTCCTGCAGGTTCACTCTCTGTAACATTCGTAGGATTAGGCCTTTTCTCTCGCAACAGGCTACACAGCTCCTCGTCCAGGCAATGGTCATCTCTAAACTCAACTATTGCAACTCTCTCCTGGCTGGAGCTTCTGTGGTCACCATCAAACCCCTCCAGATGGTCCAAAATGTGGCAGTCCGCCTAATTTTTAACCAGCTGAAATACACCCATGTCACACCTCTTCTCACCTCCCTCCGCTGGCTCCCAGTAGCTGCTCGCATTGAGTTTAAATCCTTGATGCATGCCTACAGGGCTGTAAATGGAACTGCACCCTCTTATACCAACATGCTAGTAGCATTACTGCACGCTAATGCTGGGCAGTATACCAGTTCATACCGAAAACCGTTTTTTAATTTTTGTTATGATATGGATTTTCCTTATACCGTAATACTGGTTTAAATAGCCTAAACAGTGTTCAGAGTGTAGTGCTGCGGGACCGCTTTCACTGATACGCTGCTAAACACGCAGGTAATGGAGTACCTGGTTAGTGGAGGCGTTGAGTGGTAAAAATAAACAGAAGCTGTAGCAGATGATGAAGTTTAACATGATAACACAGAAAGACTTTTGCTTGTCTGTTGTCTGGAGATACTTTGGTTTTCAAAGCTAAAAATGTCACCGGAGGGGGCAACATTAGCAGTTTGCTGCACAACATTAGCTGCAAACACACTGCAGAGTACCAGGAATGTATTAAACTAAAATTGGCATCCTGCACATTCTCAGGTAAAACTGAAAAAGTTTTTATTCCAGTCAAACGTCACTTGTAGACACGCTTGCTAGTGCTTCTAGTAAGTTTTTACAGCATTGTTGATTCAATGACAAATTAATTCCTTTAATTAGTTAGCCATCTCACGTATGACGTTCACTCTATCATTTTAGATGGTCATAATGCAGAATCGCTGTACTAAGTGTCTGATCAGTCTCCTGCTCTCCAACGGAGCACCGAGCCCCTCCCACTTTGCTGTAACTGTCGTCGGCTGACTCTGTCACTTCTTTCTCAGCCTGAATCTCTCTCCCCGCTCCAGGGCAGCAGGCAGATCATAAGTAACACAAAAAGTGTCTCTTTCTCCTCCTCTCTCTCTGTCACATGAACAACACGCCTCAGCTGGTTCTCCAGCTCTGCTGTCGGACCTCCCACATCTCTGATGGAGCTACCACATGCTGTTTATGTCAGAGAGAACATTTTGTATCTTTTATACAATCCTTAACCACGTTAAACTAGAGTCTATTTTCCTTTGTTGTCTCTGGCTGGTGGAACGACTTGCCCTGCTTCATTCAACTAGCTGAGACTATCCCCACCTTAAAAAACATTTGAAAACTCACTTGTTTAAAAAGTACCTAACACGCACACATTCACAAAAAATCTAGCAATAAACAATAACTAGCATGTTCTTCATCTTGACGAGTTAGCCCTTTACAGGGCTCTTTGTTTGTTGTAACTTTAGAATTTACGGAAACCAAATGCTAATTGCTGGTGTCTTCTCCTTGTAAGTTGCTTTGGATAAGTTTTTTCTGCCAAGTAAAGTAAAGTACATTTGGAAACTCTAGGAACCACAACTAGACCTGCACTTTGAGAGCGAAGTGCTCTCATGGGATAGCAAGGTTCTATGAGGTCTTTAAGATATGATGGGGCCTGATCATTTAGGGCTTTATAAGTAAGGAGAAGGACTATTCTAGATTTTACAGGGAGCTAATGGAGAGAAGCTAATGTAGGAGAAATATGATCTCTCTTGCTAATTCCAGTCAGAACTCTGGCTGCAGCATTCTGG
>JAUYWH010000424.1:0-10073 GCA_034779795.1 Ctenopoma multispine
GACACACACACGCACACAGAGTCACACACGCGCACACACACACACACACACGCACACAGAGACACACACACACACACGCACACAGAGACACACACACACACACGCACACGCACACAGAGACACACACACGCACACAGAGTCACACACGCGCACACACACACACACACACGCACACAGAGACACACACACACACACGCACACAGAGACACACACACACACACGCACACGCACACAGAGACACACACACGCACACAGAGTCACACACGCGCACACACACACACACACACGCACACAGAGACACACACACACACACACACACACGCACACAGAGACACACACGCACACAGACACACACGCACACAGACAGATACACACGCACAGAGACACACACAGTGTGGTGAGTCCAGTTTGACAGCAGAGCTTCACTGTTGATCTGAATCCTTCAGGCTTCTTATTAATGCACGTTGACCTAAGTAACTAACATCTGTGTGCAGCTCTGAGAAACCTGATCCTCAGAGCAGAGAACCTGTTCCTCAGAGCAGAGAACCTGTTCCTCAAAGCAGAGAACATGTTCCTCAGACCTGAATGGTCTGCAGGTCTGTTCCTCGTGTGTCTGACTCTGGATCAAACCTCTGATCTGATGCTGGATGATAAAACCTGTGTGAACTGACCGGCACAGAGCGGGCGAGCGGCCAGGTCCACCGCTGATCCTCCCTCAGTGGGAAAGTGCGACCTGGCAGCCCACGGGCGAGGCGGGTCGCTCTGGCCCGCAGAGAAGAACCAGGCCAGCCAAAAGGAGAACACACCAAGGACAAAACCAGTTCCCCTGGTCCAGATCTGGAGCGGACCTGAGCCAACATGGAGCCTGGAGCAAAAGTCACAGTTTCTACTCACAGCAGCAGAAAGTAAAGCAGCTCAGATCATTCAATCAAAATAAGTACACCTAAAGTGGGGGTGTCTGTACGGGACCCCCTCCTGAGCTGCCGGTCTCACCTCGTGTTACACATCACACAGAAACTGGGCTGAACGTTGACGTCCACTCACACCCCAGCTCCCAGTAAAGGCTCTGGATCATTAACTGTTTTATCTGTGTTTACACCAGTCAACTGCCCCATAAGCCCCCCGACGCACCCCCTCTCAATGAGCTCCCATAATTCATTGAGGCTGTTACTACACCCAATAAAGCCAGTGGATGCAGCTGATACAGCAATAAAATAAAAGCTCATAGTGATTTTACACATATGAACGTTTAAGTTCAGACATGGAGCAGTATGAGATAAAGCCCCCCCCAGTATGAGATAAAGCCCCCCCCAGCCTAACCTCTCCCCCGTCTGACTGTCTCTCTTTATGTTTCAGACAAGAAGCAGGAACAGTCTGTTCATACAGAACCAGAAACAGGAGGCTCATTCAGACTAAAGACTCAGACACACAAACACATTTATCTGGATTGTTTTTAGTATAAAAACATCAAACAGAAACCGTCTGTCTGTACGTCCGTCTGTACGTCTGCCTGTCTGTACGTCTGTCTGTACGTCTGTCTGTACGTCTGCCTGTACGTCCGCCTGTACGTCTGCCTGTCTGTACGTCTGCCTGTACGTCCGCCTGTCTGTACGTCTGTCTGTACGTCTGCCTGTCCGTACGTCCGCCTGTCCGTACGTCTGCCTGTCTGTCTGTACGTCTGCCTGTCTGTCTGTACGTCTGCCTGTCTGTACGTCTGTCTGTACGTCTGCCTGTCTGTACGTCTGCCTGTCCGTACGTCCGCCTGTCTGTACGTCTGCCTGTCCGTACGTCTGTCTGTACGTCTGCACGTCTGCCTGTCTGTACGTCAGTCTGTACGTCTGCCTGTCCGTACGTCTGTCTGTACGTCTGCACGTCAGTCTGTACGTCTGTCTGTACGTCTGCCTGTCTGTACGTCCGTCTGTACGTCTGCCTGTCCGTACGTCTGCCTGTACGTCTGTCTGCCTGTACGTCTGCCTGTCTGTACGTCTGCCTGTCTGTACGTCTGCCTGTCTGCCTGCCCACTGACTAAACGCTAACAGGATCAGCTTCTTTCTTCACATGCAGGACGAGGAACAAACTGACTCCTCTGGGGTCCGTGTGTGTGTCAGGATTGGTTTTAGTGTTGGAGGAGCTGCTGCTGACAGTTTGTGTAAAGGTGAAGAGGTTGGAGGCTGTGGAGGGTTGGGGGGGGGGGGGGTATGGGAGAGAGGAGAGATGGGGGGGTTGTGGGATTGAACGGGTGGTGCAACATCTGTACACAGCTGGAAGAAACGCGCTTTCCCAAGAGAAACTCCCATCATCCACTTCCTCTGCTCTCTCTCTTTAAATAAAGAACACATGTCGCTCTATCGCCGAGCGGAAGCTGCACATCACGGATCATAAAGCTGGAGAAAGGATCGACCACACGTCAGCGCTGCAGGTTCACGTGTCTGCGTTTTAGAAACATCACCAAACTTTACTGTTACTGTGCAGCCGACAGACGGCAGGAGTGAGGTCTGCAGAACCAGGAGCCAAAGAACCTGCGAAGAGCCACTGGACCTCAGTGTTTCCAGGTTCTCAGAGACTCACTGACAGAGTGAGGATGCAGACTCAAGTACTTTCTATTTGTGCCCTGTCTCACAGAGGGAGCAGAGGACCCACCCCCAGCCAGAAACTATTTTACTAAACCGTCTGAGGAAGATGCACAGTTTTGACAGAATCAGAGCAGCTGCATCTTTTCATGCAGCTCTGAAAACGCCTACATAGGCCTTATGACACCATTTGTCCCTTACGTTTCCTGTTTTTATTTTTACCTGTCATACAACAAAAAAATAGTTTTTTGCTCGGTTCTGTGTGAGACGTCACAGTGCTGCACTTTCTCCTGCAATGAAAACACTACCAGAATAATCTGAAACAAGACAACTGTCTGCTGCTGTGGTGATGAAATCTGACACTACAAACATAAACCTACACTGGAGCTGAACCCACCCCCCCAAAAGTGAGTGGTGCCGCACTCAAATACGTCCCCCGACAAACAGCAGCTTTTTAATGGGAAAAATAAAGTTTGTGCAGAAATAAAGAACAGAGACGAGTAGTTTAAACCTTCGTGGATTCACGTTCTCGGTTTGTCTGTGAGCGCTGGTTCACAGTATCTACAAACAGAACAAATGTGTTGCATCTATGAGACATGTTCTCCCCTGAGTGAGAGGGTACCGAGGGAGAGGGGGAGCTGGGACGTCCTGAGAAGAGATTTGCGACGTGAAGCAGAGGTGAACACAGAGAGCTTGTGAACGCTGCTTCAGCAGCTGAGGTGTGTTTAGACGATGTTGTATGAGCTCAGTGCAGGTGTCATAAGCTCTGGTCAGTACTGTCAGGACGGGGGTGGACACACACACACAGACACACACAGACACACGTGTTCTTGTACCAACACAACCAGCAGGTCCTTCTGTTCATACTGTTATTAATCATTAATCAAATTAAACATTTGTGCTGTAGTACTGCAGTACTACAAGCTGTTTTACTTTACCGAGTAGAAATGCATCTTTTTATCTGAGCTTATTAAATAATAAAAGCACAAGCACCTGAAAAAGTAATCCACTACAAGTAGAAGTACCACTTCAACTTGTACTTCAACTTGACTAATACATATTAGTCAAGTTGAAGTACAAGCTCTAAAATGCTCACACTTAACACTCAGGTCCAAGTATTTGCCAAGTACTTCATTAATGCTGATAACATGAATTCATTCTGATTATGTATCTAATTAAGATCAGCATCAAAATATACTCACAGTACGAGCAGTGAAAGTACTTATAATGCAGAATGATACTTATTCACCTGTAAACGTGTAAACAGTAAATACACAGAAATACTCAAACATATACACAAGTAGTGTGAGACAGGTAAGAGTCAGACAGGTGATCTGTGAGGCTGCAGACTGACAGTTACACACACTTCATTATCGTCAGCAGGTGGGAATCAAACACTCGACCCGACTCGGAGAAGTGATCACTCTCGCTGTGTGTGTGTGTGTGACTGACAGGTGGGGAGAGCTAACAGTGTGAGTGCATTAATTAATGACTGACGGCTAAACAGCCACAGCAGTAATAACAGTTAAGCCTGCCGGCGCTCGGGGGGCCACACCGACACCGATCGATGGATCAATGCGTGTGCTCACACACACACACACACACACACACACACACACCTGTTCTCCGAACTAGGTGGCCCGATGCCCCCGGCTCAGCTCGATTTTAACGGACATCGAGCCTCAGAGGAACCAGTAGGAGCCTCCAACACTCACTTAGGCTCCTTCACTCCCCGGTTTTCCCAGCATCCTCTAGCGGGGGCCTGGATGAGCTAATTAAAGGGTGACCGTGCAGCAGAGGATGGAGGAGGTTGGGGGTGATCTCGGAGTCTTTGATTGGAGCATCAGGTTTAGTTTTGACAGGTCGGATTAGTGGCGTGTGATTAGGAAGACCGTCCACGTACAACACGCTAAGCCCCGCTGTAAAGCCCGGGGAGGGAACGCCGTGCATGCTGGGAGAGAAAACAAGAGCAGGATGCCCCCCCCACCTGCTTCCTCATCCACTGCAACCCCTGTAACCCCCAAGATTTGTTTCCTTATTGAAGGATCTCTGAATCTGCCTGGACTCAGTCTTAAACTAAACGCAGTATGAAAGCAGAAATGTTCTGTGTGTATTTGTGAGAGCTTCTGATGAAGAAGACGACCACCTAGTAACTGAAATCTTTGTGTTATCTCAGTCATCAGTATTTTGCTGCGTGGTCGATCAGACCAGGACCGTTTAATACGACAGAAACTGCTCATGGGGGTAAAGGAAATATGTCCCATCCCGCGTCCCGTATGTCCCCCTGCAAAGGAGCCTTTAGTGTCCAGCTGCTGGACGTCTGCAGAGGACGGAGATGAGCTCAGTGCGAGCTTAACGTACAGCAGAGTTTAAACAATAGAAAGAGGGAAGAGAAGAAAGGAGGGATGGAGGGAGGAGGTGTAACAGAGGTTTATGGGGGAGAGGGGAGTTTTGGCAGAGCCAAGTCTTCGCTCGGCTGGCGGCGGCGTGAAGCGGACTCAGGGGCGTCCTTACAGAGCTGCCGTTAGGCGTTAAATGAACACCTGGCCACCGAGTCTCAGGCCGGGACGCCGGGTAGTGGTGAGGAGGAGGAGGAAGGGGAGTCTGCAGATGGGGAGGGATCAGCTTCACAGGAGGCTCCTGATGGTCAATGAAGGAATCTTAATAAGCTAATGGAGCCTGTCTCCAGTGTGTGTTGTGTTGTTCTCTGCTGCTTTTCACATCAGAAAACCACTAAAACATTTTTCTTTTCTTTTTGTTCAAACTCAAACTGAACATGTGAAACTGTTCAATTTAAGATTTCTAATTGTTTCTTATCAGAGTAACTCACTCTCTAAATTAGGGTAAATACTTTTAAGTACAGAATAAATGTTTGGTAGTAAGAGGTATGTATGTTCCTCTATGTTCCTACGTTCTTCACGTTTTATTTATCAGTTATTTAGGAACAGAGGAAACTACTGCTACTAGTGACAGTGCAGAACTTGTCTTTGTTCACGTTGTTCTTGTTGAGTCACCTGGGAACTGTTCGTCACTGAAGAGGCTTGATGTACCATCACCGAACAGTAACTAACCTGCTGCACAGTGCTGAGACGACTTGGTTAAGGTTATTAATCATTAATCATCAGCCTTCACCGTAACCACGTTTACACTTGGTTTTAAAATGTCAAACCAGTTTCTGAGGTGGTCCAGGACACATTCGACCACCTTTGTGTATCAGTGTAGATGCTGATGCATCATGTTTTTCTAACTTTTCACTGTGTTACAGTTCTGTTAGTTTCTTGTGCTGTGATCTAGTTTCTGCTCGGCTGCAGGTTTTTTTTGCTCCTGCAGCAGGTGGGGGTCTGTCAGGGGGGTGGTGGGGGTGTGTACGTCTGGATTAGCATTAGCTAAAACTCTCCGTAGCCTCACAGAGTGTCATCCAGCCTGCTTAAGTTAAGGTGCAGCGACTGGCGGTGATTTGCATAAGTAATTAACTAATGTGCTGTTCAATTTCTCTCCCATCTGGCCGGCTGAGCTACACCTCATTTCTCAAATTGACAGGCCGGTCACTATCGCTACCCACACGGCAACAAGGCGCCCACCAAATTAATTTGTCAACCTTCTCCTGTAATGGGACATTCACCTTGAAAACTCAATTTACCTGAGGAGGTGAGAGTCCGAGAGCGAGCGAACAGGCTGCACAGAGACACAGAGGTTTTCTCCCAAAATAAATTCTTTCAAGTATAAAAATCTGAAAGCAGCTGCTGCTGGGGGGCTGGGGGGGGGCTGTGCAGGTGAGATTGGACAGAGAGAAAATCGAACCAGAACGTTTGAGATGACGAGGAGGGAAACCTGTGTGTTTGCATGGAGAAGGCTGGCAGACACAAACGTCACCTACTGAACATTTTAGTTTTAACTGAAAACAAAAGATCCTAAGAGCTGATCAATCAATCGATCAATCAGTCAGCACTGGTTAGTTATGTGCAGGGCTGCAGAAAACACATACCTGGGATCAGGATCCTAAACTGAGCAGAATCTCATCCACCAAAGAAATGTTTGCTGAAGCACCAACCAAACGTTCTGTGTATTTAAGAGACTAAACTTTATTTTATTTGTTAAAATAAAAATTGTACACTGGTCCAAATATTTCACTATCAGGTAAAATGATGGTGATGATTGTGTTTATTTACTGATAAACTTTATTTAATCTAGAAGTGGTTTTAAAACCATGTACCTGCGATTCTACACTCTACAATACTGGATGTACTTTCTGCTACTGTTTAATCAACAGTGGCAGAAGTAATCAGATCCTTTAGAACAGTTACTATTACTTCTGTTACAGGTTTATTGTTACTTTCTTAGGTTATCAGGTTTATTATCAGTTTTACTTTTGCAGTTGGCTGCAGTTGAACAGATTTTTTTATATTTTATTTATTTATATTAAGGTTTAATTCAAGATTAATTTAATTATTCAGCAGTAAACAAAGCTTCATATTCTAGAAACGTTGTTTGATTTATGAGCAACAATAAAGTAACTAAGGGCTTAATGTAGTAAGATCAGAGTGTTCTGGAGTACCTGCATTTATTTGAGTAAATATGCTCCCATTCAACTTAAAAGGTATTTAAGTTGTTTTACTACATGATACTTTAGAAAAGGTTTAGAGGAAAAACTGCAGTTTTCTTGATGCAGAACACATCTTCTGTTTCTCACGATCATGTGTATTTGTATGAAACTAACTTCATTTGGAGACAGAGGTATTGATGGTTCCTCCGGGCTTCCTGGTGCTGATCATTAAAACACAAACACACACACACGCACGCACGCACTCCCTCCACCACTCAGCTTTTTATAATTTAGCTCTTTCTCCTCCTTCTTGTTCCCTCCATCCCAGAGCTGAAATGGCCACAGTGTGTGTCTGTACGTGTGTGCGCGCGCTTGGGGACCAAACTCGGGGAAATGGGCCAAAAAGTGACTGTAATGAAACCCCCCAAATTAATTTTCAGTCTCATCTTCAGCTGCAGGCAGAGAGAGAGGGAGACGGGGGAGCCCAGGGATGAGAGACACTGAGAAAGAGAGGGAAACAGAGAGAGGGGGGGGGGACAGGTGTAGAGTCAGAAACAAAGAGACGAAATGAACAAAAGACAGAAAGAAAAAGACGAACTGTAGGAAAGAAAAGTGAACACAGGAAGAATCTTAGCATCATGTTCAAATCAACATGTGGTGACCTCTGACCTTTGAGCAGGTCACACGTCTCCAGATGTTGTTAAACTGATTTTCACGTCACTTTATCATTTGTGTTATGATGTCAATAAAGTTCGACTTCTGGTCCGTAACCACGGTAACTGTCAACAACAAACAGGTGGAGTCAGCTGTAACCATGGTAACTGTGGAGTCAGCTGTAACCTCAAAATGTTTTAAAAAACATGTTGACTCCACCTGTGATGACATCGTCCCAACCTGAACCGTTGGTCCCAGGTTCTGCTATTGAGGACGAGGAACTGAATCAAGTGGTTCAGTTGGCAGGGCAGTCGTCTATGAACCCCAGGGTTGGTGGCTTGACTCCCGCCCGGGGCGAGAGACACTTTGGAAGTGTCCCTGGACCACACACTGAACTGGGCCGCCTGCTTTTCCACGAGAGGATTAATAAAGTATCAATTATTATGATTATTAATGTTTCAGAGTTGTTGTCGTCAGCGTTTGTCAGCCCTGAGTGCTGCCTGCAGGTACGAGCTGCAGGTTACAGCATCAACATGTTTGTGTCTCTGCTGGAACGTAGCAGCTGTGCAGCTGCAGGACACGTTAAAGGGGACGTTAACTGGACGCCGTCGTGTTCAAGAGTAAAGATGTAAGATTCATTAAAGACGTCTGATTTGCTGATTAAATCGCTGTAAGTGAACCTGACGCTCAGACAGACAGGTAGAGGAGAAAGACGTGTGTCTGCGTCTCGTTCAGCTGTTCTCTTATTAAATTCCTTTGTACTGGGGGGACTGAGGGGGGGGGTTCACTCCACCAGCTGCCACCTCGCTGAAGGAGTCACAGGAGTGTGTGTGAACACGTTTTCACTCCTCTCCATCACTGTGAGGACATTCTGTTTAGTCCTCACACCGTCTAATGTCTGTCTGAGGGTTCAGACGCAGATCCAGGGCTCAGGTTAGAGTCAGGTCCAGATTAGGGTGAGGGTGGAGGGGGGTGTTAGATTTTAAGGTGGGGGGGGACCAGAGAATGTATTATTTCAACCAGTGTCCTCACAGCTGTAGAAAAACCGACGTGTGTGTGTGTGTGTGTGTGTGTGTGTGTGTAGCTAACATAGCTATTAGCCTTGATAGCAGTAGCCCTCCCATATGGCGAGCTAGCGCTGCTCTTTAATGTAGCATAGCACGGCCCTGATGTTGCTATGGCTCCAGCGGTGCCTCCCCCCTCCTCACCCCCTCCCCCATCCCCTCTGCCATTTAGCTCTCCTTTCACCGCACCACATGCCTCCGCGACCTTGGCGTTTTCCAGCGGCACGCCCGCTGCCATCTGCAGGCGGCAGGCTTGGGCAGTAAAGCATCGCGACCCTGAGTTTTCTGGGCCCCGTTACGCCTCCATCAGGGGCCCCCGGCCAGATGGCACTACCCACTAAGAGGGGTTTTACTGCAGGGCTGAAGGAAGACAACTGCAGGCGGTGGGCATGGGATGAACTCAAACCTCCCCCTCCTCCCTCCCCCCGCTCTCTAAGAGCCAAATTTCAGCTCCACTCTCCTCCAAAGCGACGGAGCTTCAATATTTCAGTCATGATTATCCTGCAGCAGATGATCCATTATCAGCCAAAAGGGCAGAGCCGGAGGATCGGCACCGCCGTCGTGACCAAAATCCCGTCCCTGCCCAACAGTGACTCTCCTGCTCACAGGCTTCACACGTTACCTCTCTGACAGGTGAGTGCAGCTCTGTGACCAGAAAGTACATGCACAACTCTATTTACTGGTTTAGTCCTCTGCATGTATGTGAAGCTTTAGTTACTTTAGTACTTAGTATCCTGATGTAGTATTCTGAATGAAGCAGCTGTCAGAACATAAAAGGTTAAAATCAGCTCCACCTTCACCTGCTGCTCCATCAGTTTACACACTGATGCATCACTAAATCACCGTTCTGCAAGTATTTGCCTGAGAAATGTAGAAGTACAACAACTTTGCTGCTTCTTCTCTTCACAAACTGTTTTTACTGTGTTTACTCACTGGTTTAGCCGCATCTTCACACTGGTGACGTGTACTTCTACGGTGTGGTATTACTTCTTTTACTTAAGGATCTGAATACTTCCTGCTCCGCTACATTCACTGTCAGAACATTCAGAACCATTTGGGGTTTTCACAGTAATATTCACTCTGTGTCCCGCTTTTATTTTGAAGTTCTCCTATAGATTTGGCACATTTTATGAATTCCAAGGAAAATATTTATTAAAATGCTTTAACACACACACACACACACACACACACACAGACACACACACACACACAGACACACACAGACACACACACACACACACA
>JAUYWH010000425.1:0-10072 GCA_034779795.1 Ctenopoma multispine
ACAAACAGGACTTTAATATCACCAACCATTCCCATTTTATTAAGGTGTATCCATATAAATGGCCCACCCTGTAGTATAACATAACATTCAAAAGCTCATATGCACATTTAGTTGAGCTGAACTTGTCCCTACTCTCTTTACTATGAAAATATAGCTTTCCAAATTTATTACAGTGTAAGTGATGGGTGGCAAATTGCACAGTAATGCAAAACCTAAAGGTTCAAAGTAAAAATGGGGCTGCTGCTTCATACAGTGAATCAAATACCGGAACCTTTTTTTTTTCTTACTGTCCCCAGACCTCAGTTAATCAAGAAAATGTATTCCCTTTTAAGTAATGCACGTAAAAGAGCATTTTTCGCAAAGAAAGAGGACTGATATGGTCACCCATCAATTACACTGAAAGTGCTTATAGAGAGGGACTTTTTCAGAACAGCATGAATAAGAGAAATTACGGCATGACCACAAACAGTCAGCATATATAAGTATATGCTGACTGTAAATAAATGTCATAAGACAGACTTGGAACATATGTTCCAACTAAATTCTAAGTAATGAATAACAGTCTGTCATTTTTCTGATTTACTTTTACAGATAACATTGAGGAACCAGTTGACCTCACTGTGCTGTAGAAGCATTATTGGCTGCAAGACGTGTGGAGCAGTTACTGGAGACATCTCTGCACTGTCCAAACTGCAAAGAGGCCAACAACAGTGTTCTAGAAGTTACTGGTCTAACGGCTGCATTTTCTGTGCTGAAATCGATTTTTACAGAGTAATGAAAAAGTTTACACACACAAAGGTTTATGTTTACAGTCACTTGAATGTTTCTCGTCTGTTCTGTACAGTTTTCAGATGCAGCAGTTTATATATTTCTCTGAGTTATGTTTATGAGAAAGAGCAGAGCTGATATGTCAGGATATTATTCTGCAAAATGACTCTGTTCTTAGTTTTTCCTGTTCTTTTGTGAAAGGATTGACTCCAAAAGATGCATATTCTGTGAGTGCAGATCCCAAGTGCTGCCTGTAAAGGTCTGCAGCTTCAAGTGCATGTGGCAAGAGCTCTGGAGAAATTATTCTTTTACACCCATATTCCACAAAGTGATTTGGTATGCCTTTTCCTGTTAAAATAAAAGCAGGTGTTAAAATGTGGGCTCAATCTCACACTGGGTTTCTAGGAGCATTCAATGATTCTGCCACACTTGCATGAACAATGTGTCACAGCTGGCAGGTCACGTTGCACACAGTATCACACAAAATTGTCCTTCATATCTATCTCCTCCTGGTCCATCAGTTGGAGTAGGGCTGTTTTCAGTGGGTAGTTGACACAGTTGTTGATATTAGGCCAAAGCCTTTAAACTGTGATTCTGAGTTAAAAGAACTTTGTCTTGTATTTAAGTAAGTAGTAGTATAAGAATTTCAGCTTTTGTTAATGGTACCCAAGTCTGTAAATAAGGCAGTCTCTCCTGATTGAAGCAACGATGTGACAGCATCTCGCATGTGTCAGTGTCAAGTAAAATTATTTTCCATGCTTGCACCTGGTCCCACATGCCATAGGTGTTCACTGCAGGCCTGGTACAGGACAAATAAAGAACATTTATTAGGTAATTAGCTTTTTGACCCGCAAAGGTGTTATTGTGTTCAATATTAATTTTAAATGTACTCACTCATGTTGATTTTAGTTGATTTTAGTTGTATTAGGACAACATACATTTCTTAAATTTCTTTGCAATGTCACTGTCATGCTCAGAAAAAAAAATGGTTAGAGGTTGTATTAACTGAAAACAGTTTACAACTGCGGTTTCTTAGGAACATGTCACAATCAAAAGAGAAGAGACGTAAGGTTGACAGAAAAAATAGAAAATTTTACAATGAGTGGACTGATAAGTATGCACACATACAAAATGCTGAGAGAAAACCCATATGCCTTGTCTGTCTTGTCATTTGCTTGGTAAATAAAGAATACAATGTGCGGAGGCACTTCAAGACGACTCATACTGACTTTAATAATGAATATGCCCCGGGCTCAGAGGCAGACAGACAACAATAAAGACACTGACTCAAAACTACCAGCGAAGTTGTGTGGTTTTCACCCATACCTGCACTTTGCAGCAGAAAGTTTCAACAGCATCTCTCCGAATTTATTTTATTTATGCAAAAAGCAAATACTGTCACTGTGAGTTTGTGACTCAGATTTCAGTTAAAACTAAAGCTGGCTATGTTTTGCAGTTTTTATTATTTGCACTAGAAGCCAGCAGTTAATCCTAATGTCATTTGACTTATTTAAATAAAAATGTTGAAAATGCAGTGGTGCTTTGTATTAATGCTACAATATAAGAAATACAGGGAAATGTGTGGCCCAATGAAAAATCTAATTAAATACCCCTGGACTAGTGCTAAAACAAAAACAAATATGTTTTGTATATTTTTTTTATTGGATAACAGCAACAAAGTAACTCAAGATATGTTGGTAATAAAGGACTAGTTGTTTTTTTAATAATGTTGTCCACTTAAGAACTTCACTCATCTGTATATGTTTTGATGTCTGTTTTAAAGACATGTCTTTGTGTGCTTGCCTGTGGTTTGTCATGAGATTAGGATCAGGGTGGGGGGTGTGGCTATGCATGTGCGCATGAGACAGAGAGTGAGAATTTTGCTGTTGTGTGCCAGCAGCCTTATCAGGAGCCCTGCCCAAGTTGCTCAAAACTCTGGCTGTGTATTGAGTTTTTTTTGATAGGGTTGTCCACTTAAACAAAAACAAATACGTTTTGTGTATTTTTTTTATTGGATAATAATAACAAAGTAACTCAGGATGTTTGTAGATACACAAGCAACACAAAATAACTGAAGTCCAAATGGAAAAAAAGCATACTTCAGAGAAAGAGTCTGTTTTGAAGAAATCTGTCAATCGATTTTCCCCGTTGCGCACGTAATATGTGAGATTCATCAGCATACCCCCTCCTTGACCACCGCCTAACCTTGCCTAATCGACTCTTTACATTATCTCGCTTTCCACGATTATCAGGGTTTGTGTTACAGGGAAACCTTTTGAGGGATTGCTTTCTTGCACCAAGGTAATCCTTAATGCAAACTCTACTCTTGACAGAGACGACCTGATTCACTTGACTGGGCGAAGGATTAGAAAGTTGTTTCTTCACTGAGGATTGACCCATCATGGAGAGGTTCTTTATGCTGACAGTCAAACTGTCCAAATCAGAATCCTCGTTTGCCCATGGTGTCTTAGTAGGTAAATCTGCATGATCCAATAAAATTTTGGTCATCAGTACTTTTCGTAAGATGTCACACGTATTGCAATGATGATTAGCAAAGTCTTCTCTGTACTCCTCAAGCGCCTGTTTGTATGGAATTCTCAGGAACCTGTCAAAAGGTACATTCTGGAATGCCCTGTTGACATGACAAAGATTCCACGTGTTCAGGTAGTAGTTCACAGCCATGACTCGATACAAAGCTGTAGCTCTTGCTAAGTGTAAATAAATAGCAAGTGACACTGAAGTGGGGTTCGCATACCCTAATATACCATAGCTGGCTGGAGCTTTGCTTACGGTCGGTCGGGCCTCTATGATTTGAGTTATAGCTTAGAAGGGAATTTCCACCTGGAAAAGGAGATTTCTTACTTGGATATTTACAGTGGAATGGAATTTGTACAGGTTAAAGGGGATTTCTCACTTGGCTTTTTTATAGAGGAAGGCAATTTTCACATGGTGAAGGGGATTTGTCATGAGACTTTTCTTCAATAAATTCGTCGTTAAAAGTATTTAATTCTTACAACAAGGGAACAAGTCAAAGCATACACGAGGTCACACAAAGAGTTGCTCAACATGGGGACATGTAGAATTATTCTGCTGTGTGCAAGCAGCCTTATCAGTGGCCCTGCAAAAAGAGTTGCTCAAGACTCTGGCTGTGTATTGAGATTTTTATATTGTTGTCCACTTAAGAACTTCACCCATCTGTATATGTTTTGATGTCTGTTTTAAAGACATGTCTTTGTGTGCTTGTCTGTGGTTTGTCATGAGATTAGGATCAGGGTGGGGTGTTGGACAGATCTGGGTTTGTGACAGCAATGCACTGTACTCACATTAGATGAGCTACACCAGGCTTACTGCTTCAGCAATGGAGTACATGACAATGGCTGTTAGATGGTGTTGTGCACCTCAAGCTTACATTAATTTGATTCCGGGTCAAAAATGACCCACCCTCACTAAAGATCTAAAATATAGCATACTTCCATGTGTAGCTGGATGCGGGCTTGTTGGGCATGTACTGTCGGAAAGGACATCTACCTGCGCACACAGGAAGCTGTGCCACACAAGCCCCAAGGCCGCTGATCCCGTCAATATACTGATAAACCTGTTGCATCTGATGGGACTCCCCTGGGGTCTGTCCAGCCAGGGGAAGGGCGCGTCGTCAGGGATCTCGTACATCCTAGCTTTCTTTTCCTGCACAACCAGCTCCTCAAGGCCCTCTTTCATGAGTTCTCCAGCTCTGCAGGTGTCGTTGGCGATCCTGTGAGCCGAATCGCACAACCTTCCGTAATCTCTCCTGCAACTACTGTCTCCTCCACATATTGCAATCAGGCAGGGTTGCAAGGCACTAGCGTCGTAATTGACACAGCTCACGTTCTGGTTAATGTAGTCAATACCTGGGGTGAATTGCAACGAAATAAAGCACTTCAACTGGTTTCACAATAATCCTGTACTAGGATTTTACTGTGGGTGTTTCAACCGTATACCCGTCGTCCACTGAGACTCTAGCTTGTAAACGTCAGCAATGTATATCTTATCGTAGCTGGTTGCGTACATCTCCCTGTGGGGCTCCTTAAATACACCTAACGCTCCATAAACAGCTATGAGCCCCGGACACATGATCTTATTGCTCAATGCTATGTTGTACTGCGGATTGAAAAAAAAAATCTGACTAGGTGTTGGGCCATAATTTAATCTTCCAAATTCAAAGTTCGTCTTAAAAATGATCAGAGAGACAAATATCAAAGTGTAAAGGTTTATTGTCAAAATGGAAAAAAAAGACACATAAACCAGTGACCTCGGAGGGTCAGACTATTGTCTATACGTTGAGCATACCTAGGAAGAACTGCTTGGTCAGCACTCCAGGTACCTCCTTGGTCAGCATTTTATTCTCTGCCATTTTAGGGAAATCCCCCTTATTTCCCTGTCCTCTGCATGACCTCTCTTTGTTACAAAGAAGTCTAGATCAGCCCCCTATCTTCTTCCCTCAAAATTACATCTACCAGATGAATTTCTCTCTGCATTCCTTTCATCTCACCAAGGCCATACATTGACCCCCCTTCTCTGTTTCTATCCCCATCTGTACTGCTAACCACACATTACTTCATTCCTTTTGATTTGTATGTGCCATTTGTTTTCAAACAGGCCTTCTGTGGTCAAAGAAAGGTTTATACCTATATATTTTAAATTTAACTTTTCATAGGATAATATAGGGTAATACAGCATAGCCTTTAACTAAAAAATACACAACAGTTTTGAATGAGGTTGAGGTTACGGTGATGCCACACGGCGTTGCTGGATCCCGAGCAACACTTCGTGTTGGGGGTCTTCCTGGCATTTCAACACTGTTAGTTTCCATGTCAGCCAGCAAAAGCTAACTGATGAGATCTAAATCGAGTCATTATACGTTCCAACGGGCAAATTTGCAGTCCTCCAGTGAGAGACAAGGTGAAAGTCACCTTGTTGGGAGCAACCCCTTGCCTCAATAGCTTTAAGAGGTATATCATTAGACCCTCGGAAGACCCACATCCCTGCGTCCCCTTGTTCTGACAATGTCCGGGTTAGCTCATGTTGACCAAGCCTCTGGGTGTCAAGGAAGCGTCGAAGGCTCCTAGCTGGCTAAAGTCGATGAGACTCAAGAGTTCTTAGGACCTAGGGAGTCTGAGGAATAGCTTAGTTGCTCGTTCTCTTCAGAGTCCAAGATCAGTCGTTTCTTCCGAACATACACTCTTCCAAACCCACGTTTCTTCGATAACTTACTGAGACCTCGCAAACCTCCGGTGAACAAGATCTCCCAGTATCAGCGCCCGGTCAATGTGTTTGTGCAAAGTACCTGAGGTGCTATGGTAAACATACTGCAACGCATGTGCTCCGGCAACCACGGGACCATCCCTGGGCACACTATCAAGAACACAGTATTGCTGTTAGCATCCTACAATATGCACTTATTTGGAATCTTGGAGATGGAGAGCTCTGATGCCATTGAGTGTGATTGATACTTTGTTCAGTAGTGTGTATCATTCTGTGTATCATGTTTAAGCAAATAAAGGCTCTGATTCTGTTCTCTGTGGAGAGTTGAATTAAATAAAGCATTCACCACATTAATAGGTATCTTGTACGTTATTTCAGTGACATCCCACACATTGCTCTCCTGCTGTGTCAAATGTAGGAATGTCTGAATGGAGCTGTCAGATGATGAAGCATGTGTTGAAATCCTAAAGTGTACCAGAGCATGTATAACGGTTACCAACAATCTGGCCCCTACAATGAAAAATCCTACCAATGTGGTCAAAATTATATAAAATAAAATAACCCAACAATGCAACGATTTTACATGGAAACACAGTACACACATAAATGGTTTGTGGCATAAAAACAACATTTACCACAAACATCAAGGTAGCATTAGCATTAGTAATACACAACTTCATTGCGCACAGTTAACCCGTACTCCAGTCCAGGGGTTGGACGTTTCAGGTTCCATAAGTACTTCATGTTCTCGATGATCACTGCGAATTGTTCCTGGGTCCAACGCCTGGATAAGATTCCGTTGGGTATCTTTGGTCAGTATTATATATATAAATTATTGGTATAATTTGGCCAGTTGCAAAGCCGCGAGATGTTAGTCATGGTCACTACGTGACTCCGCGTACCAAAGCCGTTTAACCTTTTGACACCAGAATGGGAAATGTGACCGCACCGCTCATCAATTTCTTGGGTCCCAATCCAGGGAACCTATTGCTGTAATCTGTACCACAGAGAATCATGAAAATCAGATAACTCGTTCACACTATCGTCTTCTACGACCTTGTCCCACTTGTCATGTGGAAATGCCACCCCATTTGAATGAATCTCACTTATGTTAGTGCAAGTTTGAATAAAATACAATTAAAACAAAATCAATTAAAAGTCTTACCAGTAGTCCCTGGTAATGTAAAAGTTACAGCCACTCTCAATTTCCCAAAAAAAAACTATATTTTTTGTTTCTTAAAACTACTAAGACAGTGAGTCTTAAACCAATATGATTATGTTACCAAACAGCTATGTTGCTCTGTTGTTCCCTCTGATGGGAAAAAATATCCACACACAGCCCAAATGTAAAGTAAACTGTTGCTGCATGATGATGTTACCTTCCAGTATGACATCAGTGCCTGATGGTTGGAGGTGAGTGGCATTTGGGCCGTGCTGCTGTCTGTGGGTGAGTATAACTGTCAATACCCCAACAGGAACATGTGTGTGATCTGAAATGACATCTGATTCCTGCAAACATAAAGGAAGGTTGAGACAATAAGGTGAAAGTTCCCCACACAAAAACCATCACTTGATAAATCCCTGCAATAGAAGCGGCTGCGATACTTACAAAGCACACTCTGAAGAACTCACTAACATCTTGCCGAGAAGAATTGGAAGACAGTGCAGGACAGCCGTCTGAACTGCTATTACATTAAAGGCCTAACATTAAGGAGATATTAAGAGATAGTTTCATATGTACTCGCTCCAATTTTATAAGTTGTATACACTCAGTTGTCAGTTTTTTAACTAATGTAGTTAGTTAATCCAGCAGTTTCTGAGCCCCCGGGCCATCTTTTACTAGTACCACACATCGAGCTTTGGAGCTTTCTGATATGTAACGCGAGGCCAATGTCCTAGCCATGTTGACTTTAGACAACTGGGGCTCGTCCTCCACATAATCGCTGGGCTTGACTTTAAAGATCATCATAAAATGGTCTATCAGGATCTAATCTTGCTTTATGTTCTGATGGGGGGACAAGCACAAAGGGCGCCAGATGAGGATTTGTGAGCATCATGTATATGGCTCTGTTTTTCAGGCCCAATTCGATTGACTTTGTATGCCTCGAGGCAGCCACAGCTGCATATTGTATCGCCATAACGTGGCTTGATCGAGAACAATGTTGTGTCTGGTCTTGAGCTCTAATAGTGCTACGGTGTCCGTTGTGGTGTAGAATCCCCATTTGTGCGTGATGCCCGTGCACCCCTGACCGCAGTCGTTGAGGTACGTGTAGCTACCCGCTTCACTGCTAATTCTGTCGGGCGAAGGCATACCTGCCACTTTCAGCCCCGCGCACATGGGGGTCAGACGCAAAGCCTCGAGCTGTATCAGGATCAGACGAGACACAGGTCCCACTTTGCTCTTCTTTGTACTTCTGTTGAACACGTCCTTACATTCCGCGTCAATAGTCACGCGTATACAGGTTGACATTTGTCCCACAGACGTCTGCAGGTTTCTAGACACGGGGCTTTGTTAGAATTGAAGATTCGCAACAGGCCCATCGAGCGAACCGTCGGGGTTGGAGTTCAGATCCTTGACTACTCTACTAAACAGATCCATGTTGATCATGTTGCGAGAGAACGAGCGGTTCCTATGGTACATGATGGAGTAGAGCGTTTTAGTGCTACCCTGGACTTTGTACCATCGGTGGTCCGAAGTGAACTTTGTGTAAAGTGCACCTGAAGAGCTTCTGAACTCGACTGCGGGATCTTGGAGCTCCATGTTATTAAATGTTTTAACAATTTATTCTACAGCGAGAAGTAAACCGTTTCTCGATGTCAAAGTCAAAAAAGTGAACAGTCGTCAAAGTAGACACTCGAGAAACACAAGCTGTTGGTGTTGCACATGGTGCATTGTCAGTAACTAAGCATATAGAGGCTCACAAGGTGTTTTGTCATGAATCGCAGGAAACTTCCTATAGAAGAAGAAAAGGAATCAGCTTTATTGTCATTGATTACATTTTTACATGTTACAACGAAATTTGTCTTCTGCATTTGACCCATCCCCCCCTTGGGGGGCGCCCGGGGAGCTGTCTTGCTCAGGGACACATCCCAGCATCCCAGTCTAATGCTTATCCCATTGAGCTAGGAGGCTTAGATTCTCTGATATCCACAGGAAAGGAGATGTTTCCCTCTAGACTGTCATCGTTTTCTAACATAGCCATCCTCAGCACAGCATGGTTCAGAGGAAAACTAGCAGGTGCCATCGCAGTCATCACCTCTCTCATTGTGGGGTTTTTGACCATAGCAAACAACATTCCCTACTTCATCGACAATAGACACACACGCTGCCTCAGGGACTCCGGATTGGCCACACATGTGCCCTCTGGAAGTGACGGAAGACCCGATTTTGATGCTTACATTCATGCTGGGATAGCTTTGATCAGCTGGGCTGCCTAGCCATGGTCGTGAGTATAGTTCTCAGCTACTTTTCAGCGAAAAGTAAGCGAAAGATGGATGACACGTAAAGGGGCTCCAAGACTAACAAAAGCACTAGAACTGTGCTCAAGTGCTTCGTGATGATGAACCTTGAGCTTTAAATGGTTGTCATGTATGGAGTTGCTCTATAGACATTTGACCAGCAATGCCCAGAGGTTGCACAACATCGAATGTGCTATCACAGTATCATAATTTACATCATGTACGTAGTCACCATGGTGCTGATCTGGAGCATCCATAGGGGATACCAAGAAAAGATTCACTGTGATGTGAACAAGGAGCTTTTGGATGTGGTGACCAGCCCAATCCCCAATGCTTGCGAATACATGAGCAGGAGTGTCAACCCGTACAACTCACAATCAAGCTTTATAATGGGAGAAATGCCAAAATAGCGATTTCATAACCTACAGAATTGTGACTTAGTCATCGCACTGCACTTTATGATGTTAGGAACTTTAAGTTGTTGCTATCATTGGTACCAACAAGCTGTATAATGCGAGGAACTTATTCTCACTGCATGAAAAGAGGTGTATCTGGACTAGGAAACTCCTGTATACACCACTGATTTTCGGGAGTATCTACAAGT
>JAUYWH010000426.1:0-10061 GCA_034779795.1 Ctenopoma multispine
TATATTATTATATGAAAATGTTTTAAATGATTTGAGTAAAGTTCATCATTAAAACCAAGTTTGCCATCAAATGTATTCAATTTCCAATATTTCTGAGTAAGACAATTGACTAACAGCTTCTGATAAGATAATAAAGAGTGAGTCCATTGTGAATCTACTTAACACTGCATAGCTTGTGATTTTTGTATTGGTGTGATAGGGTGCAACTCTACTATGTTTGAAATTAGTCAAGTAAGTACACCACAGGCTTGTGTGCTTAGTCCCATTCCGTACTCCCTCTTTACCCATAACTGTGTCCCCACATACAACACCAAGTAGTGAAGTTCGTGGATTACAGTGATTGGACTTATCGCTGACAACAATAAACTGGCCTACAGAGAGGAAGTTAAGAACCATTGATGTTTTTATATATGTAGCATCATCAGGCCTGGACAATCCAAGCTGTTAACCTTCATCCTTAACTCAACAACAGACCTCTCTGTTTAGTGTATAGGTGAGGTCATAACCCAATCTGCGGATGGCAAAGATAAGGGGGGGATTTTACATAAACAACACCACACACAATAGTTGTGGTGGAGTGAATTATCTTTACTTTACTTGGCAGACGTTTTTATCCAAAGCAACTACCAGCAATTACCATTCAGTTTCTGTAAATTCTGAGTTACTACAAACCAAGAGCCCTGATATGGTCTAACACTCTTGTGGTCCCTTTTAGGAACCACTTGGAACATTATTATTAGTGATGTTCCGATCGATTGGCCACTGATCATTATCGCCCGATTTCGTGAAAAAGCCCATATTTTGCAGCCTGCAAAGGGCCTATCTGCAGTGTCCCACTCCCCCTTTCCTTCACATTGCGCTGGCGTGCAGCAGCAAATCATAAACAAACATGTATGGCGCGTGGTACTTACACCGTCTGTGAGAGTCATGTAACACATGCAATGAAAAAATACCTTGCGGGGGAAGCAAGCATTGTTAAAATGCTTCAACACAACAAATCATCATCCGCTGATAAAGCTAGCTTAGCTGCGCCTGAGAGAGGAGCAGCATGACTCAGCGACAACACCTGAAATGTCGGAGAAACGCTGAACAGGACACAATGGACTATTGTCAACAGTTTATGAACAATGTCTAACAACTGTTAGACAACAACAACTCCTGAAACATCTACACTGACAACTCTCCACTCCAACACCTGCAAAGACATTTCAAAGTAAGTGATAAAATACCTTGTATTTACTTTTACACAAGCTGAACAGATGCAGTAAAGTAACATAGAAATAATTTACAGTGTTCTTGTCTGACTCATCATCATCTGCCCCCAGCTGTCATCCTCCTCAGCATCCAAAGAGACAAATGCTAGGTAGAAAAGGGAACATGAGAGGAGAGGATCTGTGTTTTCTCATGCACGCATGTATGCAAAAAGAGTGAGACCTCTTCTCTTGTAAAACACTGGATAGAAAAGTAAAAAAACAGTTTTATTTGTTATAGTATACCGTTTTCCTGTTCCTTACTCTAAGTTTTTAACAGAATTCTCAGACTTTATATCTGATTTAGCTCTTAGTACAGATAAAGTGATTATAGTGGGTGACTTTCATGTAGATGTTGATAACTGTTTCAACACTGCATTTAATTCATTTTTAGTCAATTGGATTTACTCAACATGTAAATAAACCCACTCACAATTTTAATCACACTCTCAGTCTTGTTCTGACTTATCGAGTAGAAATTGATCATTTAATAGTTTTTCCCAAAAACCCTTTGTTGTCTGACCATTTCTTAATAGGAATAGGAATGGTGTGCTATTGCATTTGCAATTACGCTCATTTATGGTTTATTTTTAATTAATATTTTTCATCATGTTTTTTTGAATGGAGGTCGATAGGAGAGAGCTAGTCAAAACAGAGCTGTGTGTAGTGCATGCTGTCAGTCACTAGATAGAGCCAATACTCTATCTAGTAATGTTTTTTTCAGAAAATTTTTTCAAGCCTGTGTCAGTGACAGGCAGAGAGAGGGGGCAATAATAGTTGGGGCAACAGAAGAGGTATAATCAGGCTGCGCACATTATATTTTCAGTGAGTGTGAGTGTCTCAACACTGCATTTAATTCATTGGATTTACACAGCATGTAAATAAACCCACTCACAGTTTTAATCACACTCTCGATCTTGTTCTGACTTATGGAGTAGAAATTGATCATTTAATAGTTTTTCCCCCAAACCCTTGGTTGTCAGACCATTTCTTAATAACAGGTTTTCATTATAATTTACTATAATGAAAACGACTTGTTGATAATGCTGCAGCTTCTCTTCTGCACGCAATACTTGATACTGTTGCCCCTCTGAAAAAGAAGGTAGTTAATCAGAAGAGCACAGCTCCGTGGTACAATTCACGAATCCATAGTTTAAAGTAGACATCACGAAAGTTGGAAAGGAGGTGGCACTACACAAATTCAGATGAATATTGCTTAGCCTGAAAGGTAGTTTACTAACATATAAAAAAGCCCTCCATAAAGACAGAACCACATACTATTGCTTATTGGCAGGCATGTAGAGACACAGACAGAGCGTGTGTTTCGGAACACTGTCGGACACTCACAAATAAGAACAACCTCAGGATTGTTTTCAGCACCGTAGCCAAGCTGACAAAGAGTCATAGCTCTGTTGAAACTACAATTCACTTATCTCTCAGCAGTGATGACTTTATTAATTTCTTTACAAATAAAGTTATAACTATTGGAGAAAAAAACGATCAGATCCTCCCTGCAATTGGCATGGACAGACGTACTTGTCCAAATGCTCTAGATTTATTTATTAGACATCGGTCTTACTTGACTGCTTCTTTCCTGTAGATCATACAGAGTTAATTGCAATAATTAACTCATCTAAATCTTCTTTGTGTCTCTTAGATCCCATCCCTACTAGACTGCTCAAAAGTTGTTTTATCTTTGATCAGCACCTCTCCAGTTAATCCAGAATGCTGCAGCCAGGGTTTTGACTGGAATTAGCAAGAGAGATCATATTTCTCCTACATTAGTTTCTGTGGTTTCCTCTCTCTCTGGAAACCTGCGTGTTCGTTGATGGAAAAACTGGAGAATAACTTGTAGCTCTTAGATCAGTTTTATTCTTCAGCAAAATAAAGCAATTACAGCGCTGGGTCCAAATGTGTCTGAACTACACTAATACACTAGTTCTCTCAGCACATCAAGACTGAGACCCTGGTCTGCTGACCCAGTATATAAAACATTTTACAAATATATGATCATCATTAATCATTGGCTGATGGTGCGGGAGTCTCTCCTATTGGATCTGGACTGTTGCTGTCCAAAGTTGTTATCCTGTTCTGTCCAGGTGTTATCCTCCTGCTTCCTGTGCCTGTCGCTCCCCGGTACTGAAAATGGGATTAATGAAGACTCAGTCCCAGGGATGGGATTAATGAAGACTCATTTTCAGAAACTCCCACCATGCCGTCAGAGAGGAGCTGAAAGCAGAAAGAAGCAGAAAGAAAGAAAAATGAGAGCAAAATCCTTTCATCGGGTTGGATGGGTGGTGGGAAGAAAGAAAGAAAAATGAGAGAATACTCTCATCGCGCGGAGCCTTACTCCACGGAGCGGTCTCAAAAGTGAACGCCTAGCTCCGAGGGCCGTCCCGTCGGCCAACGGTAGAAAGCGAGCTCGGGGGAGTCGGATTCGTTTCGGACGGAACGCTCCTACTAAGGGAAGGCTTTTTTTTCGAAACCACGAGCGCGAGGCGGCAGGCGGAAAACGGATGACCCGCACGCGTGAGAGAGATCGTGGATCCGATCGGTCGACGATGCCAGTTACGAGCATGCCAGCAGCCAACTTCGTCGCCGAAGTTGGCCGCTGGGACGGCATCGTATGATGTCTTGCCGACGAGGATGATGATGGATATGACAACGGTGGTGACGATCACGATGAACATGGTGAACGGGATGGCGACGATAATGATGATGATGATGAAGAAGAAGAACATAATGCTGAAGAAAAACATGACAAACGGGAACAGGACGATGATGATGACGATGATGATGATCATCATGAAAACGATGATGATGAACATGATGAAGATGATGAAGGACATGATGATGATGTTGAACATGATGATGATGTTGAACATGATGATGATGGATATGATGAACATGATGAGGGACACGATGGCAACGATGATGATGACCATCATCGTCGTCATCATCATCACAAAAAAGAAGAAGAACAAGACGAACAAGACCAAGTAGAAGACCACGAGCAACCCTCGCTCGACATGCCGTGCAGGGGAGGGGACGTGGCGTGGAGGACGAGACCGTCCTCTTCCTCCGAAAAGCGTTTGCGCTCGCTTTCTACCGTTGGCCGGCGGGACGGCCCTCGGAGCTAGGCGTTCGCTTTCGAGACCGCTCCGTGGAGTAAGGCTCCGCGCGATGAAAGTATTTTCTCTCATTTTTCTTTCTTTCTTCCCACCACCCACCCACCCCGATGAAAGGATTTTTCTCAAATTTTTCTTTCTTTCTTCCCACCACCCACCCCCATCCCGATCCACCCCCATCCCGATCCACCCCGTCCCTTCTCGACTTCGACCTCGTCGCGACCGAGCTCCGCTCTTCCCCGCTCCCTGTAGCGATGTGGCCTCGCTCTCCGCGCGCTAGAGTAAGGGTCACGTGACCGTGGATCGACCTCGTTCGCGAAAGGCCCGTGGGGTCGAACCCCCGAAGCCGCGAGAACCTGCGTCGAGAGCTGTCATCGTTCCTCGCCTTCCTGGAGCCCGGGATCGAAGAGTCCGCGGTGCGCATGAGCTCGGAGGCCCCCGGCCGCTGGAAGAGCATGGACAGGACCGAGTTCAGAGCCTACGTGGGCCTGCTGATCCTCTCCGGGCCTGCTGATCCTCTCCGGGGTGTACAGGTCGCGGGGCGAGGCGGCCGAGAGCCTCTGGGACTCCGAGAGCGGCCGCGCCATATTCAGAGCGACCATGTCCCTCAAGACCTTTCACGCGTCTGCGCTTCAACGATCGCCAGACCAGACGACAGACTCGCTCCCATCAGGCGCGTGTGTGAGGCCTGGTCGGCGAGGCTCCCCCTGCTCTACGAGCCGGGCCCCGAGGTCACCGTGGATGAACGCCCTGGTGCCTTTCAGAGGTGAGAATGCTTTTCTAACCTAATCGCTCTCGTTCGCGTCCGAGCGCCCCTTTCTCGCTCACCATCGTCACCACCCCACACCACCATCACCATCACCACCACCCCACACCACCATCACCATCACCACCATCTGATTCTCTGTCCCTCTGTCCTTCGCAGGTCGATGTCCTTTCCGACAGTACATGCCCAACAAGCCCGCGAGGTACGGGATCAAGCTGTGGGTGACCTGCGACGCAAAGTCCAGCTACGCGTGGAAGATGAGCGTCTACGCGGGAAGCGAGAAAGCGACGCCGGGACGCCGGACCCCTGGCGTGGCGAACCTCTCCACCCGAGTGGTGCTAGAAGGCACCGAGGGCCTGGCCCCCGGGCGCAACGTCACCTGCGACCACTTCTTCACGTCGCATGATCTTGCGAGCAGGTCTCGTACCTCGCCAAGAAAAACAAGAACGTGCTCATCCTCAGCTCGGCCGAGGCGCACGTGAAAGGCCCGCAGGTGAGCGAGCTCTCGCACCGCAAACCCCTCGCCATCTTGGATTACAATCGAACCAAGGGAGGCGTTGACAACCTGGACAAAGTCCTGGCCACCTACAGCTGCAGGAGAAAGACGTGCAGGTGGCCCCTGGCCCTGTTCCACAACATCGTGGACGTCTCGGCTTACAACGCCTTCGTGATATTCAGGGAGCTCAACCCCGGCTGGATGGCGGGGAAACGCAACAGGCGCAGGGTCTTTCTCGAGAGGCTGGGCAGAGCCCTGGTGTCGCCTCTGATTTGCGCCCGAGAGAGGATTCCCCGCGAGCCTGTGGCGGCCTGCGTCGCTGTCTCCGTCAGGGCTCGACACCGAGGGGCCCCACACCAGGGGGCTCGAGGAGCAGGAGGAGGACGAGAACGGAACGCTAGAGGAGAAAACAAGTCTCAGCTTCTCCTACTCCCTCTCCTTCTTCTTCTTCTTGTACTACTTCTACTTCTCGTCGTCCTCTTTTACCCCCTTGGTCCTCGAAACCTCTGGACCCCGGAAAAAGAAAGAGGTGTGACGTGTGTCCCAGGAGCGCCAACGCCAAGACTCGCACCGCGTGTCGAGCTTGCTCCAAGTACATTTGCGTAAAGTGCATGGTCACATTCTGCCCGGAATGCGCTCTCTCTGCGATAGAGGTCTGATGGCGAAACGAGAGGATTCCGGACTGTGGATGGAAAAACAAAACAATGACTATTTACAGATTTCGTGTACTTGGTTCAGAGTGATGAAAATAATAAAAAGCACAAAAGCGCCAGAGTGGGGAAACACTTCCCTCGCACACGCTAACTAAAGATTGTTTCGGGGTGTTTTCTTTTGCACGATTTCATGTACTTGGTTCAGAGCGATGAAATGATAAAAAAAAAAACACAAAAGCACCAGAGTGGGAAATGCTTCCCTCGCTCTCACTCACACAGACACACACACACAAACAGACAGACTCAATCACTCACACAGGCAGACACACTCAATCACTTACACAAACAGACACACCACCACCACCTGGCCACCAGCGATAAGTCTCCTCAGTCTAGCGGCCAGGTGCTGTCGCTAGCTAACATTGCTGGGGTCCATGGGACCCTCTAGGGTCAAACACGGGAGACGATAACAAAACCATGACATAGAAGGGTCTAAGGGACCCCCCTACTGTCAACTGAAACTCAGGTGGTCACCCTGCGGGGTCCCGGAGACACACACACACACACACACACACACACACACACACACACACACACACACACACACCCTTACGTCAAAAAAAAGGCAGGTGGTCACCCTGCGGGGTCCCGGAGACCCCCGGTGTCAAACGAGCGCCGTAAAAGAAATGCAGGGCCGTCACCCTGGGGGGTCCCGCAGACCCCCCCACCCCCCCACCCCCCCAGCATCAAATGAAATTCAGGCCATCACCCTGAGGGGTGTATGTCATACATGTGAGACAGTAACAAAATCACGACGTAGAAGGGGTCAGAGGGACCCCGTCGCACAACAGCCAGGTCTAATTCGTAAAGTGGCTCGTTCTATATTCAATCGCAGCCACTGGGTAGCGATACTGAGTCAGGGTCAGCGCGACCCCGTTGCGGATGAGGCGTTAGGTCTGACCCGTCTGTACCCCGTACCACGATAGGGCAACACAAGGGTTAACCACATGCACTTAAAATAGACGACCATAACATATACAAATATTTAGTGACTTTGTGCTGGATCTGCTGTTGAGAAACAGCACCTGTGCCCAGAAGGTCAACATGATTCACTTCTGACTGCTTATTGTACACAAGTTACATTTTAAACTGCTTTCATAATTATAATTTTCTTTTAAATAGCACCTTAAATAAAATCTCTGAAACACTTTTTAGAGTTATTGTATTTCATTAGTTATAAAGATTTTTATAAAAGATTCACACTAGTTAGTTATTTGTACAATAAATAGTATTTGTAAAATACAAGTAATTTAAAAATTTTACTCAATATTTCGACAATATGTTTGTAAGGGCATGAAAGTGAGTCATAAAGCTCGTGGTCCACACTGTTAAGTTCTGCTTCACTATCACTGTCACTCTAAATCTGCACCTGTCAATAAAGAAACAGGATTTTAAATGATCCCAGTTACATAAACTAATACACTTGTATAAGTTTTCATATTGAGTTTTTATGGTTAAAAAAACTATAATTTGCTGCGAATTGCTTACTAAAATCAAGCGTGTTAAGTTCCATTCATTTACCATTGTTCTAATGGTATTTTATTAATTTCTAAAGACCCTTCTAATGATCTGGCACTTTTTAAGTCTTTGTCCGTGGAGTGTTACATTTATTTTCACGTGTTTTCCAAGTTGTGACTCGGTCTCCGAATCAAAACAAAGAAGCCGAACCACAAGAGAAACAACTCAGAACCTTTTTATTCCGCAGCAAAAAATACATTTTTACCTCCCAATGGTTAGAATAGTTTCTGACTATGACTTTTCACAATACCACCTGAACAATAATAAGTGTTTCTCAACAATAAACATTTGAAAATCGCCACTAACTTTGGGGAATGACATTTAACAGAACTGTTAAAACACGAGTGATAAGATAACATTACACTAATCTAAACAATTGTGTTAAATACTTAAAGCTTGCCTGCATATACTGTAATGGTGACTTTTATTTCAAATCTAAAGAACTCAGAAACAGTTTTCTTTTCAGCTTTAGACAGCAAACAGAGAGTAAAGCAAAGGTAACATGGGGCGGGCGCTCAAATGGGTAGGTGCGCTGATGCGCAAATGCGTCCCCCTGGAAACGCTATCAAAAAAATTGTTGCGCACAAACAAGTACAGTTCAACACGATATACGGGTTTTCTATGGGGTGGCCAGTAGGGTGGCTGGACCTTTGTGAGTGGTGGCCACAGCCACCCCTGGCCACCCCCTGCCTCCGCCACTGCATTGAACACTTGGCGGACAGGAAATAAAACATGATTAATAGTAGAACACTTGGTATTAATTTTGAGGTACTTTTCCTTGATAAAATATAGCTTCATGAAATCAGTTCATTCTTTTTGAGAAACCCTGTATATATAAACTTCACTAAACTAGGCCCAGTGAGGTGTTATTGCTTCTTTTGTTGTAGAAGACAGTGATGTATATTTCATAATATGTCCATCTAGAAGAAGATCTAAAATTGGCTGTGGGGTTTTCATGAAGTATCATCAAAGAGTGGTTATCTCTTACAAACCTGGTGCTGCTTTTAAACCAGTAAAATATCATTGTAATGCCAACTTATCTCTGCATTATAGAAAATAAAAAAGGCAGTCAGGCCCTAGTTCCCGAGCAGTCAGGAAGTCAGGCTGACTAAATGATAGTCTGGAGAAACCCTCAAAACCTTTGCATTAACTCACAAAATTCTGGTTCGCAGCCTCTGATTTTCTACACAATGTTTACAAAACTCAAAAATTATATAAATTAACCTACAATCCCCACTCCAAATATTTAGTTATATTGTTCTTCACAGTTACTCACAGCAAGTGAGCTCGTCACTCTTGTCCCGACAGTCATCTTTTCCGTCACACAGAAAGATCCTGGGTATACAGCGACCATCACTACAACGATGTTGATGAGTCAGATCACAGTCTGAAACTAAAATTTTTGTTAAGATCAGATTGCATCAGCTGACATCTAACACAATACACAGTTAAGCAAGACCTACCTGATACAATTAACATGGAAGCTGTGGTTTACTAGAAAAATGTATATTTTTATATTTAAGAGTTTAGGAATTATGTTTAACAAAAAATATGTTTTGTCCACAGTTACATATAATATCAATAGTTAGGCTAAAATTGCTGCTACACTTGTAAGACAGGAAATAAAACATGATTATCAGTGGATTACTTGTGACTCAGTTTGAAATTTGAAGTACTTTTCCTTGATAAAATATAACTTCATGACATCAGTTCATTCTTTTTGAAAAACCTTTTATATATAAACTTCACTCAACTAGACCCAGTGACATGTTATTGCTTCTTTTGTTGTAGAAGAGAGTGATCGATTATTTCACAATATGTCCATCTAGAGAAAGACAGATTAAATATGACCAAAGAGTGGTTATCTCCTACAAACTTACCTAGTGACCTTTTAAACAAGTACAATCTCATTGTAATGTTACATGTAGCACATGCTTGTATTACTAAACCACATTTAAAAAATGTCCTGTTAATTTCACAGTTATTTTGTTTTTTTAGGTCCTCTAGCTCAGCCTTTCTCAACCTGGGAGTCAGAGGTCACGAGACAATTTCAGGGGGTCACCAGATCATTGTGAAAAAATATACATTTACAAAATAAATTTCGGATTTTAATGAACCCGAATTGTAATTGCTTGTGTCTCCTTGTAAGTCGCTTTGGATAAAAGCATCTGCCAAATGAACTAAAGTAAA
>JAUYWH010000427.1:0-10057 GCA_034779795.1 Ctenopoma multispine
GGTCTTAAACCTTACACTGTAAAGTGCCTTGAGATGACTTGTGTTGTGAATTGGCGCTATATAAATAAAGTTGAATTTAATTGAATTGAAGGTTGGCATATCATTATCAAATCTAAATCAAGAGTGACCTTCATGAATGTGAATACAGACGCCTTACAAGGTGCAAACACCACTGATAATATTCAAGACCAGAAAGTGAGATTAGGCTTTGCCGGAAAACACCTTAAGAAATTATGTTCTGGAATCAGATTCTTTGAACTGATAAAACCAAGATTAACTTGTATCAGAGTGATGGGTGTAGAAACGTATGGTGAAAGAAAAGGACATCATGTGTCAAACATGGTAGAGGCAGTGTTATGGTATGCACAGAAAGACCCAATAATCAAACAGGAGCTGAATCGGAGGAAACTTAAAATTTGGTGATGACTTCAGACAGTCACTGACTGCAATGGACTTTCATCCAAGTATTAACAATTATTGTTATGTTTACAATTATCAATTTGTCCATATATTATTGAACTACTCTCTGCTTAAGATGACTAAATGGTAATGCCAAATGTTAGCGAACCCTCTAAAAATAAAGCTGAAAGTCTGCATTTTGATCACATATTGATTGTTGATTATTTGCAGACAACTTTATGCAGAAATGATAATGAGTTTATTTGACAAACAGGTTTTCCAAGCAGACAGCTACCACCCTGCTACCTGGAACAGCCAGACACACAGTACAACATTTTTTTCTTGTGTGTTCACTGAAGCTGAAGGAGCAAGAGTAGTAATCTACTATTTGAACAATTAATAGGATGTCACATTTAATAAAAATGATAACACTGAAAAAAGCAGAATTTATTCATAGTGCAGTGAGCATATTACAGATCATGAATAATGTATAAAATGTATAGTAAAACTGTAATTAACTAGTTACATAATACCCAATAGTATAGTATAAGCCTTTACACTGAACTATAGCTAGTGATTTTTTTTCAGGGTGGTGGTGGTGGGGTGTACTTTGAAAGTCTTATATCCCTAATATTGTTGCAGCTTATCTGCAATATCCAACATGCACAGCACGTAAGAGAGATTTGTTGTCATATGCTGCCACCTAGTGTTATTTGATAAATTTCAAATAGAATGTACATACTGGAGATGCTACAGTAGCTCAAACTGGAGATACATTTTCTTTTCAAAATTCTATTTTTTTTAAATATTTCATAGGATATTAGACCCGAAAAAAGGCCAATAAACAAAATATGGAACATTGATCTGTCCTGTCATCTCAGGCAGCTTCCATGCTCTGCACACTAGAGTAGTGTGCACTACTAAGAGTAGTTTTACTGCACACTACTTTTTACTTTTAGTAGATTTGTGAAGAAGAAATGCTACTCTTACTTAAGGTACATTTGACAACACTCCACTTATTTATTCTTACCATTGGTAACAAACCACCAACTAATTTAAGAGCTAAATAAAGTAAAAGAGAACAAATTAATTTAAATCATAAAAAACTTAATATAAGTAGAGTTTGTCTAATTTAACACCTTGTTTTTATGTCCTTTACTTTGTCCCTTGTTTACTTTTTAGCATCAAGTGGATGTCCCATGATTGTTTGCTGTCCTTTCAAAACAAAACTTCCGTTTTAAAGGGAAATTCCAAAATAAATGCATACAGAAATTATCCAAAGGGTAAATCCAAAATAGCGATGTCACTGTTAAAGCAGACCTTTTGAAATGTTTGTGTTTTTGATTCTCATGGTAACTGGACTTTTTTTTTGGTAAGTTTAAGCTATTTAGATGAGTATTGAAACATTTCAGCCTAACAAGAAAGAAATCCAGTTGACAGGACTCAGCATCCAGATATCTTCACAGTAGTCTACGTGCTATGTGATGTAGCGGACAGTAAATGAAAAAACAGAGGTAGGTAGGTTGGTTTCTTGTGCCTTAATCTGTTATTTTGTAAAAGGCTCTTTATTTTTACTTTATTTATTTTATTATTTGGAAATTTTCAAATCATTTTATATTTTATTTGTCTGATTACATCATCTTCTAAAAATAAATCAGACATTACGATCAAACAGTTACTCACTACTTGAGTAGTCTTTTCACCAAATATTTTTTTCTACTCTTACTCTTTACTTTTTTGGATAACTACATTTTACTTCTACTTGAGTAATATTGTTTTGAAGTAACGCTACTTCTACCCACCTCTGGTTATGATTAACATAGATGGACTAAGGAACTGTATTTATTTATGTATTTTATATTACTTTGAACCATCTGTGAAATGAGCACTGGCTTACATTCTGTTGATAATGAACATCTCCTGTAACTTTCTTTTTTGAGTTACACATTGATGGAAGTTTACAGGGCAAACAGGCATGTCTGATTGACCTGCCATGTTCCAACTGACTGACAGACAGATTCAACACTGTGCTACGTTAAGCACACGGTTAATGTAATATGAGGTTGGATTTTGTGATTAAGACCCAGTTTCAGGCACACACTAAAAAATACAGCACTCAACAGAAGCAACAGAAAGGGCTACCACTGGTGTTACACTCCCTGCCACTAGATGTCACTGTGAGACTGTACTTAGGAAAGTATGTGAAAGAAGAGGCGTGTGCATGTACAGAGTTTAGAACTGTGCTGTGCACGGTGCCCTGGCTGAACTAAACAGAGTCCCTTTATCTCCTTTAAAAACAAGTCTTTTTGTGTGCAGGTTTTTTATTAACCTGCACACGGTTCCTGTATTAATAAAATAAACAAATAACAAATGTGATTGGCTGAACTACTCGTCAATACACTCATGTCTGCTGGCTGCATGCCCACAAGAGTGCAAATTCCTGAGAACAGCATCTGTTAACAGATTAGATAAGAGATCCTGTCACACAGCATATTCATTCAACACTTTCTTCTGTTTACATTGCATGTAAACACAGTGTGGGAAACACTGGCCTGAGCCAACATGTATCGTGAACTGTTAATTATTCCAATATTTTTACCAGTACACAGTCAGATCCCATGTCCATATGTCAGACTTGTTACAACTCTTCTCCCTGTGAATACCAGGCCAGATGGCTGCTGGGTAAAGATGGTTGTGCTTTTTAGCTGCAGGAGTGGAATTGTGTTGCCCGATGTGCTGCACGTACTACTCAGAGAGAGATAAGGGTACCAATTAAAATCATACGAACATAGAAAAATAATGTTTGTTTGATGTGTGTGAACTCTGTGTCTGTGGCATGCTGCAAAAACATAAAATACAGGAGTGGAACTACAGTGGGGCACATATGCCCCCCCCACCAGATGTCCAGCTGTCTCCCATTCTCAAGTAATTACAAAACTTCTGTTACAAAATGTATTTGAGGTCAGTACATAGCCCAATGTAAAAAAAAACCAAATAATAATTTTTAATAATAAACAGACCACCACCCCTACTCAACATGATTTTATCTGCTCAGGGTCCCATGACATGACCAGCATGATCATTGAGCAACATTAATTATCTCTTGTAAACGACATTTACACACATACATTTTTCAACTTCTTGTCTGTCAACTTTCTTAAAATTCTTGTCTATGTCTCCTTATTGTCTTTGTCAGCTTGTATCAACCCTTTGCCTTTGTCAACATTGCGTCACCTTTTTGTCTTTGTCAGCACTGTGTCAACTTTTTGTCTTAGTCAACGTTGTGTCAATTTTTTCTCTTTGTCAACTTTTTTCAACTTTTTGTCTTTGTCTACTAAGATTATAGTATATATTACAATATGACCAATTGTTTTTGTCTTATAAAGGATTTAGTGGAGCTGTTCCTCCCTGAATTTTCCCTGTTTGTAGACACATTAATACGCTGCAGCTGTGTCTGTGTCTGTTTACAAACTCTGGGTCTGTGTAAGCATCATGCTAAATCCTTCTCTCTGATTGGCTGAGGCTTCATGGAAATGGTTCTAAAGTTCAAGAGAACAGGTTAAAGTGATCTGGATCTTTACAAAAATTACATTAGTTGGGAAAATCATCATCAGCAGCTCATTCACTTCATGTTAAAATTTCTCTGCCAAGTCTCCTCCAAGTCAGAGATGGCCTGTATTTGTAAATTGCCACTAAATCCTCATTTCTTTGTTTGAGTTTTGGTTTGCTGTGAGTGTAATTTCGAATATGATCAATCGTTTTTTCCTTACAAAGGATTTAGTGGAGCTATTCCTCCCTCTATTTTCCCTGTTTGTAGACACATTAATGAGCTGCAGCTGTGCCTCTGTGTTTAGTGACACTGTCTGTGTAACCATTACCATGGCAATGTAACTTACCCAGTGCTTCTGTGTCTTGTAATTTGTCATCATCTTTTTTCATCAGTTTTCATCTTTGCCAACTTCTCTTCAACTTTTTTGTCAGCTTTTCCTCTTTGTCAGCATTTTTATGTCACTTTTCTTTCTTCAGTTGTTTCTCTTTGTCCACTTCTACATTTTCTCAGATTTTTATTTTCTCAACTTAAATATCTCTGTTATAAGAACACATTCATAAAGTGCAGGTGTGTGTGTCTTGTAATCCATAGAGTATTGACCTGTATTGGCTACTATTACCAACCTGATCTTCTCTACTGGCTTTAACAGTACTTCTGCTGATACTCCTTGTGTCAGACACACTAGCCTACACACAGACAGACACACAAACACAACTCAATCGCCATATTCATAACCATCACTCAGCATTTCTATTCACTGTAGTTCTTCATGGACCTTTACGTACCAGCTAACTGATGATCATTTCACACAGACGCACACCTGACTCCATCCTGAGAGTTAAGATTCACAAAAGTGTGAAAAATCTATGAAACAGTTTGAAAGTTAATTGGATGTCTTTCTCAGCTTTGTGTCTTTGTCAACATTTCTTTTTTGTCAATTTTTTTTTTTCCGTTTTGCCTTTGTTAACTTTGTGTAAATTTTTATCTTATGTTACTTTTTGTCTTTTTCAACTTTTTCGAACTGTCTTTGTTATCTTTGTGTCAAGTTTTTATCTTTGTCAACTTTTTGTCGTCATCAACTTTGTGTGATCTGTTTGTCTTTGTCATCTTTGTATCAACTTTTTGTCTTTGTCAGCTTTTGTCACTTTTTTGTCTTTGTCAACTTTATTTAACTTTTGATCTTTGTCAACTTTTTTCAACGTTTTCTCTTGTAAACCTTGTGTCTTGGCTCTTGATCCCAGTCGCTGAGGTCTCCAAGAAAGTTAACAAATGTTAAGTGTGTATTGTGGCTTATTCATACCATTTTCTGAAATTGAAGACACACACCAACACAACACGTGGCAACAACAACATGTCATCCTGACACTTTCACTGTAGTTTAGTGGCTGCAACTTTATACAAAAGATAGCAAATTACAAGTTGTAACCGATTAAAGAAAACCTGAAAATAACAAGAGGAACCATTTGTAAACACTGGTTAAAATTACATGTAATGTGACTTCAGCACATTTTTGCAGTAGTACACTTTCAACCAGAATGGACATACAGTATGAGCATAAATAAGTGTACAATAATAAATGACACTCAGTTTGCATTACTATTCTCAGACTCTCCTTTCTTTATAGAAAGTGAAAAACATAAAAATAATTTTCAATTATGTTCAAGGTTTATTTAAAAATGGCAAAAGCATGGTGTTATATATAGTATAGTATATATTTAACATATTAATACAAAGTATAGTCCCTTGCTAGGACATTTACAATGTGCTAGTGAGCGTTAGCATTAATATATTTGAAATACACTTTCACTTGCAGGTATGTTTCCATATAAAGTAAATGCATACCATGGATATGGTGCCATAATGTTTAGCAGTTTTTACAATTTAAATCATCTTTCAGTTGACGTTATGACCCACTCTTGATTGTCTGTTGGGGTTTGCAAGGTTGATCCAGATCTTCTACAGCAGTGAGCATGTTTTCCTTGTGCTCACTCCTGCCCCATCATTGGGGATGTTGTCTGTTCCATGCACAAAATGTTTCACACTGGAGAGTGATAGAAAATTATTGATCAGGTTTTGAAGTATCAGACTGATAAAGTTCACATGTAAGAAATATAAATATTATATTTTAAATATTCTCCAGCCTGCACCAGAGAAGAATAAGTAAAACATGATAACACAGCTGGAAAGTTGCTGCATTTGCATATGCTTGACATTGTGCAGTGGGCAGTGGATCATTATATTACTGCTTTTGCATCAGGTTCATTAATGCTGCACAAGGTTCAACTCAGTTGTCGCTACAAGGAGCCACAGAATGAAGTCAGGTGTACAGAGCTAAATTAGTTTAGATTCCAAGATTCTTTAACTGTGGTGTTTACATTCTAAAACACCACTAAATGCAGCTTCCTTTATACAAGAGTGAAGTGTGTTAATCATTATGTACTTAGTTACTTTCTACTAGTATGAATATGACACAGACTTGAAATGACAAAACCACCTCCTAACACTAGTTCTCTGTCTCTCTCTCTTTGTATCTTTCTGCAGGTGTCCGCAACCTCAGAGCTGTATCATGCCAGCTTGCAGTTACTGGACCTACCAATCTGCCCTGTGTCTTGTTTGCTGCTCCTTGTTGTTGTTTATGATCTCTGTTGCGTGCTGTTCTTTTCTCTCTCCTGTTTCCACTCATCCCAACTAGTCGAGGCAGATGGCCACCCACCCTGAGCCTGGTTCTACTGGAGGTTTCTTCTGTCAAAGGCAGTTTTTCCCTCTCCACTGTTGCCTAGTGCTGCCCGAGTGGGACTGATGGGTTTTCTACATAATTTTGTATATACTTATATTTTTTAAGGTCTTAAGCCTTGCAATCCAAAGTGCCTTGTGGTGATATGTTGTGATTTCAATTCAATTTAATTCAATTCATGTTTATTTGTAAAGCGCCAAATCATAAAGACCATCTCAAGGCACTTTATATAGCAAGGTTTAGGACCTTGCAAAATATAAGTGTATATATACAGAACTATGTAGAAAACCCAACAGTTCCACTTAAGCAAGCACTAGGCGACACTGGAGAGGAAAAATTCCCTTTAACGGAAGAAACCTCTAGTAAAACCAGACTCAGGGTCTGGTGTCAGGGGGACACCAGTGAAAAGAGGAGAAAGAAAAGAACAACAGGCAACAAAGATTACAACAACAACATGGAGGAGCAGACGAGGTACTGAGCAGGTTGGTAGGACCAGTGGCTACAAAGCTAATTCACACAACTCAGAGGTCGAGGACACCTGCAGAAAGGTACAGAGAGAAAAAGAGACAGAGAGGACGAAGCACAACTAGGGGAGAGAAAACACACAAAGTTAACAACATGCAAGGATAGTGGACAGAGAGAAAGAGAGAGAGAAGCAGACTAAATCTATAGCAGCATAACTAAGAGATGGTTCAGAGTCACCTGAGCCAACTCTAACTATATGCTTTATCAAAAAGGACAGTTTTAAGCCTAGCCTTAAAGGTAGAGAGGGTGTCTGCCTCCCGAACTTTAGCTGGGAGCTGGTTCCACAGGAGAGGAGCTTGATAGCTAAAGGCTCTTCCTCCCATTTGGAAACTCTAGGAACCACAAGTAGACCTAAGATAAGATGGGGCCTGATCGTTCAATGTCTTATATGTGAGGAGAATGATTTTAAACTCTATTCTAGATTTAACAGGGAGCCAATAGAGAGAAGCTAATGTAGGAGAAGTATGATCTCCCTTGCTAATTCCAATCAGAACTCTGGCTGCAGCATTCTGGATTAACTGGAGGCTTTTTAACTAATTATTGGTGCATCCTATTAAGAGTGAATTGCAGACCTCAAGTCTAGTGCATGGACTAATTTTTAGCGTCACTTTGAGACATGATGCTAATTTTAAAAACATTCCTAAGGTGGAAGAAGGAAGTTCTGGAGACTTATTTTATGTAATGGGTAAAAGAGATATCTTGATCAAAAATAACGTAGTAGTGTTTGAGGCCAATGCAATGTCACCTAAGGTGGTGATCTGATCGAATAGCTTGTCTCTCAGACCTTGGGGACCAATAGAACTACTTCAGTCCTGTATGAATTAAGGAGTAGAATGTTACAGGACATCCAGACCTTTATGTCTTTTAAACATGCTTGAAGTTTTACTAATTGATTTGTGTTAATAGGTTTCAAAGATAAATATAGCTGGAGAATTGGTCCAAGCACAGAACCCTGTGGGACCCCATAATTACCTTTTGTGTGCATGGAGGAATCATTAACATGAACAAATTGGAATCTGACAGATAAGATTTAAACCAGCTTAGTGTTGTTCCTTTAAATTCCAAAGACAAATTCCAGTCTGTGTAATAAAATGTTGTGATCAATAGTTGTAAACGCACCACTAAGGTTTAACAGGATGAGTATAGAAACAAGTCCATTGTCCGAAGCTAAGAGAAGATCGTTTACTGGAACTTTTACTGGCGCTGTTTCTGTACTATGATTTACGCTAAATGCTACTGAAAATCTTCATACAAATTGTTCTTACGCAGGTGATCACATAGTTGCTTCGCCACAGCTTTTTCAAGGATTTTAGCAGTAAAGGGCAGATTGGATATTACTCTATAATTAGTTAAAACCCCTGGATCAGGTGCTTTTTTTCAGTAGAGGTTTGACTACAGCTAGGGTCAACAGCATCGAGTATCATACTTAGTGAAGCTGTAGCATTGTCGACTAGATAATTAACCTGTACTGGAGTAAAGTTAAGATGACTGCCCTCCGCTGTATTGTTACAGGTCATAGGATTGAAAGATAATGGGATCATTTCCTGAAAGAATTTGAAAGAGACAGTTAAAAATCAACATTTGATTTGCCGCTATATAAATAAAGTTAATTTGAATTGAATTGTTGGGGACAGCAGCTGCATTGAAGGTGCTCCTACTTGAGGTCAGTCTCTTGTCCAAAAACACACATCCAAAAACCTTTGACATGTCACCAGACCACTGACTCACTGTGGATGACTCTACTAACTGATCCTCAGCCAGGTAAAGATGTACCTAGTGGGAGGACGTTTTTCCCAAAGTATCCCGGCATGTTCATGTTGCCAGCTGGTCGGTACTGCCCTACCACAAAGGCTCTTTTGCCATCAGTGGCCAAACCCACTCCAAGTTCTGTGCTGTCTTTCCACACCAACTGAGTAAAATGACCTGCAGGAGGAAACAGCAGTGCAGTAACATCAGCATGTGGTCCAATGTTTCTAATTTACAAAATAAAAGATTTTTCAGTTTTGTATTAAATACACAGTATTGTATACCTACATTTATTATAAAATGAAACTAAGTTTATTCATATGTATTGAGGTTGATAAAAATATATTTTTATATGATTAAATCTTTCAATAGTACATTTTTGAGGGATGCAGGTATATACACATGTATGAAACATTTCAAATCTGTCTATTAGGGGTGGGCGATATATCGAATATACTCGATGTATGTGTTGTTTCACGTGCAATATCGAAAATGACTATATTACAGCTCACTCCCCCGCCCATCCAGAAAACTGCTAGCGCATGCGCCTTTTATACCGCTTTAAGACGACTGCTCAACCCCCTGCCCATCCTGAAAACTTACCTTGCAAATGCTCATTTTGTACAGAAATAACAGTGGAGAAAAGCAGACTCGCGGAGAGTCATGAAAGCCCAAACAAAACCTCAGTTTGGTACCGGGCCGCAGAGAAAGAAAATAATTATTTCAGGGCTCTCAAGTTTTGAGAATAACTATTTGAAAAGACATGCTTGTTTCATAGTGAGGCGGCCTGCATAGCAGGTGCTACTGCTGCGGTCTGAGGTGTATTAACATATTAGCCTACAAACAGGGCCGTCTTAGACGCATAGGCTACATAGGCTGCAGCCTAGGGCCCCACCAGCAGGGGGCCTCATGAGCTACATGGATTGATAGTTTCGTATTTTATTGTTTTAAATTATTAGTACGTAAATTTCATGTTCCCTCTATAATTGTCATTGTGCGACTACTATATATATCCTTTAGTAGTATCTATCCATCCATCCATCCATTATCTACCGCTTAATCCATTTCGGGTCGCGGGGGGTGCTGGAGCCTATCCCAGCTAT
>JAUYWH010000429.1:0-10041 GCA_034779795.1 Ctenopoma multispine
GTTATTTGGATTTTTACAACATTATTGTTGAAATACACAGTCCTGAAAAAGGGACGTTTCTTTTTTTGCTGAGTTTATAATCTGTCTGATAGGAATCCACAGTCTGTCCTGCGAGCTCATTCTGTGTGGTTTTTGGTGATTTACATTGCCATGGTAACTCAAAATGCCAACTAATCACATTAAGGGACATGTCGTAATTGAGCTGATCATGTTGATTCATAATTTGTGAGGTAGAACTCCACAGTCTGTCCTTTCAGCTCATACTATGTGGTTTTTGGCGATTTACATTACCATGGTAACTCAAAATGCCAGCTAACTGACCGAGACAATTGTTTTGATGTACAATGCATGTTATAGGATTCCCCAGTCTGTCCTCTAGGCTTATCATGTGGTTTTTGGCGAGTTGCATTGCCGTGGTAACTTAAAATAATAAAAGTAAGCAACGGTCATCCTGATGTATAATTTGTGTGGGTACACTCTTCCTTTCGAGCTGCATTAAAGTTGATTGAGGGTTAAGACACAGAATAGTAAATAAAACCTAGAAAAGTTCCTGGAGACATTTTTAAGGTGCCTGCCACCTTGCGCCCGTGAACCTTTAACCCATCACACCAATGAGAAAGTGGGAAAGTGCTTGGGGTATCCTCTAGACAGAAAAAGGTGACAAGGAGTCTTGGTGGTTGAATAAAGAAGTACAGGAAAGTGTCCAAGAGAAGAGGTTAGTGATGGAATGTGTAGTTTGTTTCACTAGTTTAATAGGTCACAGTAGTTCTCTCTCAGAAATGACCAGATGTAACCTAACTTTTGCCTCTTAGCCAATCATTGTTTGTGTACATTACCTAATGAGTTGTTTTCCAGTTTTGAGAAGCAGGGAGTTCAGCAAGGGATGGGCACATATAAATAAAATGTAACATTCTAGACAGTCAGATCATATTTGGTAGAGCTTAGGTGGACTGCTTCTCTGTATGATCTCCGGATATACTGTATATCTGTATTAAAACACTTCGTAAGACGTTCACTCTCAGCCTGCCTACACAAACATAGGTATTTACAGCTGGGGATCTTCAACATTACCAAAAAAAAGTGGGATAGTCAGAGAGAGGAGGCTAGGTGTATGGCAAAGAGAGAGGTGGCAAAGGTGAAGGAAAAGAGAGAGATCGATCTGGAAAGGATGTGTAGCACATTAGGGTGATTATGGATAGAAATGGAGATGTGCTAACAAGTCAAGAGAGCGTGTTGAGAAGATGGAAGGAGTACTATAGGAAGCTGATGAATGTAGAAAATGAGAGAGAAAGGAGGACGGATGGAGCAGAGGTAGTGACTCTGGAAGTACAAAGGATTAGTAGGGAGGAAGTGAGGGCAACTATGAAGTGGATGAAGTCTGGAAAGGCGGTTGTTCCAGATGACACACCTGTGGAGGTACGGAAATGTCTAGGAGCCACCTCGAACCACCTCAACAATAAAAGGCTTGGCCGAGTCTGATAAGATGATGAAAGGCAAGGAGGGCCTCTGGAGGGACGTGAAAGGGCTGAGGTTTGACCGATGTGTTTGGTGAGAGCTGTGAGGGGGGCTACAACTGAACTGAAACCCTGGATGAAACGCCGATGGAAGTTGGCGAACCCCAGAAAGCTCTGGAGGTGCTTGAGACTCCGCCTCCACCTTCTGGGGATCCATGGCCACGCCCTGGGTAGAGATGACATAGCCCAGGAACGTGGTGGAGCACTGGTGGAACGCGCACTTCTCCAGTTTACAAAACAGCTGGTGTGCTAGCAAGCTTCTGAGGACGGCTCTCACATGGAGGACATGGTCATCTTCGGTCTGGGAGTACACTAGGATGAGTGAGAAGAGTGCTGGTTCTTCACCGTGATCTTGTTCAGCCCTACGATAGTCGATGCAAGGGCGGAGGCCCCCATCCTTCTTTTTGACACAAAAGAAACCAGCGGCCGCTGGAGACGTAGATGGCCTGATGAAGCCTTGTTGGAGTGCATTCGCGATGTACTCTTCCATAGCCCTGTTCTCCGCGGGGGATACACTGCAAATTTTGCCTCTCTAACCAAGTCTTAGAATGTTCAATTCAGCCAAAAAGTCGTTTTTATCTTGTTTTGAGAGTTCTATACTAAGCAAGCACAGAAATGTGTAATATCTTACTGCAAAAGTAGATAATTTCACTTAATTTGAGAAGGTTCACACTAGAATTTAGTGAAATTATCTGTCCGTGTAGAAAGATAATAAGAGGAGCGAAAAAATGATGCCAAAATGGCCAGATTTCGGGACATGGAGGAGAAACCTTAATGTCTCAGCAAGGAGAGGGTGAGTGGACTTCCTGTTTATACCTGTCCTAACTAATCTTAGCTTTTCCTAAGAGTCACCTGACTTGCTCACCTGACTCGCTTACCTGACAGTTGGTGTCTAGCAGGGCGCTAGAGATAGAGTGAGATGGAGGGATATGATCCTCAGTGGTGACCCCTAAAGGGACCAGCCGAAAGAAGAAGAACAAAGAAGACTAAATAATAGCTGAAAGCAGTAAAGGATGAATGGTGCAGATACAATTAACAGACCTAAACATGACATCAGTTGGGAATACAAATTTGTGTTTTATATTGATACAATTCTAATGCAAAGATTATAAAGACCCATTTGAATATCTTTTGTAAGTTGAGTTTTGAAATTTATGTGACAGGTAGTGATAAAAAAAGCTTAACGATTGGTAGAATTTTTTCAAACATGACAACATTTGAAGATCAAACCTTGTTGGCAGTTTTGGACATAGGTCAGCCCATTGGAGCACATGTAATAAGAATTTGGGTTATTTGGGTTGGCATAATTCCCATTACTCTTTCCGTTACAGAAATCTCCAGAGGATCAATCAGATATGGTCAATCAGATGCTGGCTGAAAAAACTGAAATGGGGAAAAATGGTTTTCAGTGGGTTTCATTTAAAAAAAAAGATTAGATTTCATTAGAGACAATTGCTGTTAATCAATATAAATAATAAGTGACGCATGTTGAAAACTCACCCTAGAGATGATCAAACAGAGACCTTCAAAGAAAAAGACTTGTTCAGTGGTAAATTGGTAAAGTGGTAAAAAAAGAAAAAAAGACATACATTTCACAGATGAACACATAGATAACTACAAGTGGCTCTGTCTGTATATGTACATCCTATAAGAGATAGAAACGGTTTAAGTTTGGGGAATTTGGTGAAGCCTTTATGGAAGCATGTACTTGATGAGTTTTCCTTACCTGCAGTCAGAATCAGCCTGCACATGGTGTTACTATGTGGAGGAAGGAAAACATGAATTTCACAATTGACAGTTTCAACATAGTCTGATCAATTAATTACTTGAAGTGATCACAGCATGCTTGTTTTTTTTTCATCAACCTCTCAATAATAATTATAGTTAAATTAGATACAAACCAAAAAAAGAGAAACGGCTTTTACAATACCTGGGTCTCCTAAAACATATCAACATCTCTTAGAGTTGGAGGAGGTACAGCAGTACTCATAAAAACAACTGCAAAATCTGTGATAATGTGATTACAAGCTAAAGGTAAATAAGATACTGACAGAGATAAAGGTGAAAGATGATGACTGATGAATGACTGACAGATGTCTGCCTGTTATATTGCTGCAGCTGAAAGGGTAAAGTGTTGGGTGGGGATTATTTTGAAATGTTCAAATCAGACATTGATAGACATTTGGCTTTGAAATCTAATGTTAGTCTGAGAAATGATAGTGTCATGTTAAAAATCCTTTCACTCTCACAATTTCCCAGTTTGACGACGAGACGAGAGACATCTGCTACTACGTGAGATCTGATGTTTGTTCATTTACTATGTATCTTCTGCATCTTTAATGTAATCGGCTGTTTGCCAATTATTTATTCACAGTCCTACTGGGAATAGTAACTTTTGTAGTTTTACGGACTACTGTTGCTGCTCGTTTTGTTTGTTGTTAGCCTAGCTTAGCCCTTCCTGTTTAGTTACCAGCCACCACAGCTAAACACCCATCCTGAATACATAATGGCGTTTGCTGGCTGTTCCACTTTTGCAGACAGGGTGTCTCATCTAGAGAGACATGTCCGTCAGTTAGAGCAGTTGCTAGCTCCTAATCTTATGTTAGACATGACGGGCAATCCAGATAGTATTAACCTCAGGCCCAACAGCGAGCCTGTTAGCACTAGGACAATCATAGCTTTGCAGGCAGACGGTGGGGAGCTTGTATCGGTTCGCCATTATAATAATAATAATTGCGATTAATACCATTGACAATATATGCATAAGAAAATTGCATAAATAAATCAATAATGCATATCTTGGTCAGCTGAGATGTTTGAGTTGACGCCATATAACGGTTGTATCAAACTCATTTTCATCGCGGGCCACATCACCATTACGACTGATGTCAAAGGGACACTTATGAGCAAAGTAGGGAACTGCACAGAGCATCATATTGGCAGGGGCAGGAAACTGCTGCATCTTTAAAAAATATGAACATAACATAATGAACTGTTAAATTTTTCTTTAAACAATCTTCGTGTCGATGTCTGATGAGGACTGTGCGTCACAGACTGTGCACGCTGTGGTGCCAGAGCTTTGTGAGCGCACAGACACCGAACAAAGTGCAGTCTTTTATACTAACAGTGATTAATGTAAATGATGTGATGATGAATAACAGCACTCAATGCCGCCCAATTTCATCTGATCGCCCCGGTACCGTCCCCGTTGAGAAACACTGATCTAGTTGATAATGCAGCAGCTTCATTAAGTAGGATACGCGATGCTGTTGCCCCTCTAAAATAGAAAGTAGTTAATCGGAAGAGGTTAGCTCCGTGGTATAATTCACAAATCTGTAGCTTAAAGCAGACAACGCAAAAGCGTGAAAGGAGGTAGCACTCCACAAATTCAGATGAATCTTGCTTAGCCTGGAAAGATAGCTTAATGACGTATAAAAATGCCCTCCGTAAAGCGAGCTCAAATAAAATTCACAAATAAAATCATAACTATTAGGGAAAAAAATCTTCAACTAGCATGAACGGTTGCTTGTGTCCAGCAGTTCTAGATGTGTTTGTTACACCTCAGTCTTACTTAGACTCCTTCCTTGCTGTAAATCATGCAGAGTTAATCTCAATAATTAATTCATCTAAACCATCTACATGTCTTTTAGACCCCATCCCAACTGGACTGCTCAAAGACTTTTTAGTTTTGATCAGCTCGTCCATATTAGATCAGATAAATATATCTTTAATCACAGGCTATGTACCACAGGCTTTTAAGGTAGCTATAGTCAAACCTCTACTGAAAAAATCAACACTTGATCCAGGGGTTTTAGCCAATTATAGACCGATATCCAACCTGCCCTTTGCTGCTAAAATCCTCGAAAATGCTGTGGCGAAGCAATTATGTGACCGCCTGCAGAGGAATTTAGAATAAATCATACAGAAACAGCGCTTAAGTCACTAACGATCTTCTCTTAGCCTCGGACAATGGACTTGGATATACTGTAACTTTCTACTCCTTAATTCAGACAAAGCTGAAGTTATTCTATTTGGTCCCCAGGCCTTAAGAGACAATCTATCTGATCAGACTGCCACCTTAGGTGACCTTAGTGACACTACTATAGATTTAGTCTGCTGGGGGACCTTCCTGATACACTGAGCTCCTGTCGTCTTCTCTCTCTCTGTCCACTAATCATGCCATCACTGCATGTTGTTAACTTTGTGTCTCCTCTCTCCCCTAGTTATGCTTCGTCCTCTCTGTCTCTTTTTCTCTCTGTACTTTTCTGCAGGTGTCCTCAACCTCAGAGTTGTGTGATTTCGCTTTGTAGCCGCTACCAACCTGCCCAGTACCTCGTCTGCTGCTACTTGTTGTTGTTGTCATATCTGTTGCCCACCCTGTGCCTGGTTCTGCTGGAGGTTTCTTCCGTTAAAGGGAGTTTTTCCTCTCCGTTGTCGCCTAGTGCTTCCTCAAGCGGGACTGTTGGGTTTTCTACATAGTTCTGTATATTGTCAAAAAAGGAGAATGAGACGTCCTGCCCCCTCACCGTCTCCTCGTTCTTTTCAGGTTGTGGGTCCCGATGCAGAGTCAATACAGGCGAGTGAATAGATTTAACACACAAAAGTTTGTTACAGAATTATGGAGATCACACACAAGCAGTGCATCCTAGCTCAGCCTGGCATGATCTAACTCACTTCTGTCTGAACACAAGATAACATTGTATTGCCCCCCTCCACTAAACTCCCAATGACCTCTTCTACTTCCAAATAAGGTGATATTCAAAGGTGCAGGCAGAATTTCCTTGACATATTTTACCATCTGCAGTGTTATATGCTACACACAGTTACTTTGCAGGCCTTACAGGACCTTACTACAGGCATCACAGGCTCTCATCTCTAACACACTCTGTCCCTTCAAAACACTTTTATCTTCAATCCCCCTTTTGATCTCCCCTAAGGGAGATCAATCTCATCGTCCGCTTCCCCTGAGGCAGAGCACACCTGTTATTACCAACTTACCCAATACTCGTGGATTTCCCAACATTGTAACCTCAGCAAGTTTTATCACAGTGTAGATAACAGTACTAGTAAGAACACAATTGAATTATAAATATGTAATGCGGGCCGTTGTTGCTCAAATGCTCAAAGGTCACCTCCCCGTTAAAAAAACCCCAAATGGATAAATACTATAAAATAATTAAAATAGCCAACTACGCAAAAAAGGAAAAAGTGCTGTTGCAGGGGGGGCATCTTAAAAACCTGGTTGCACTTAAGTCCTTTAAAATCCAGCACACAAATTGTAAAACCACAGGTGAGGAATGGGAATATGCAATTTATTTAAAAAAATGATTTATCAATTAAAACAATGAGTTAAAAAGTGGAAAAAACATAAAAGAATAATAAAAGCAACACAAGCAAATACCACTCAATATTAAAAATAGCCAAAAGTGTTAAAATATAAAATACAATAAAACAGCCACGACTAGGACACAAAATAGAGCAATTAAAATATGGCTATCCCCTCACACCCACTGTCTTTCCTCTGTATAACTCTGGGTCAAGTTACGCAGTCTCTGTCTTTAGCCTCTGTTCTCCGTTTCCACGCCGTCCTACAACGTCGCCGCTGCAGCGTCACTCTGGAATCCTCCTCGGTATTTCCCGCCTGGACCTAGATCCTCCTGTTACACCAACTCTGGTGGCCCCTGACGCTCAACGTTCCATGCAGACTCCATGGTTCACTCTGCAGCGCAGCTACACCTGTTACAAATCTCACTGTTGTTCCGTTCCGTTCCAGTCCCGTCCGTCTGGCCGTCAACCTCCATTTGCCCTGTCTCCTTCCCATTCCCCGTGCTTCTTCTCGTTTCCTGTCCTCCGTCACCTGTATTGAGCACATTTAAATAGGGCTCCAGTGCTGCATCCTGCCAATCCCGACAGCCTGGGAGGAGTCAATCACAATTGTTCGCCGGAGTATCTAATCTCAGTAATTAAAACAAACTAAAACTAACCACAGCAATAATAAAATCCATGCAATAAAAACACAAGTGATCATGTGTCAAAACACAAAACATGCAGCTTGGATTATCACACCAGACAGTTAAAAATCCTCCTTCTGACAAATAGCAAGCAAAGAACAAGTCTTGTCAAGTCCTCTCTTCTTTTCCCGACTTCGAGGGTAGACTACCTCGGAGTCCTTCCGGCCTAGGGGATTATTCTGCCCCTTTGTTGAGGGCCGGATCTCCTGTCTTCTTTCTTCAGTCTCAGGGGTAGACTACCTTGAGACCATGCCGCAGACCAGGGGATTATTCTGCCCCCTGTGTTGAAGTCTGGGTTTTCTCTGACTCCTCCAAGTCAGGGTCCACCTCGTACAGGTGTCGACTGAGCTCCTCTGCTGCTGCACACTTACTCCAGTGAAACCACGTGTCACCTTTTCCCTTCAACCTCACCGCATGTGATGTTCTCTCAGTCACTTGGAAAGGTCCCATCCACCTTGGCTCTGACCACTTTCACTTGATCACCTTGTGTAGGACCCACTCTGCCTTTGGAAGGAGTCCTCCTTCCTTGGTTTCACGCCTTTCTCCAACTTGCTTGGAAAAACCTGAAACGAGAGCTTGCAATTCATCAAAATATGCTTTATGTGAGATTTTATAATTTTCTCTTTACACCCTTCTAACTCCTGCACTTGGTCCTGGGAACTGCCTGCCTGTCAACAGTTCATAAGGGGTGAATCCAGTCCCTTGATTAAGTGAGCACCTGACCGTCATCAGGGCTAATGGTAATGCATCAACCAAATTTATTTTGGTCTGTGCACAGATTTTTGTGTGTCCGATATGATTTTCTCTGGAAACCCATGTCTGGGAATGTACTGGTTTACTAGAAACTTGATTATCAACTTACTGTCTTCCCTCTTTGTAGGCCATGCCTCTGGCCACCCTGTGAAAGTATCAACACACATCAATACATACCTGTATCCTTGTACTGGTACAATCATATCGGTATAATCAATCACAATCTCTTGTCCGGGTTTGGTAGTTAATGGAAATGCTCCCATTTCAGGTAAGATGGTTGGTTTGGGATTATAGTGAGGACATACTTCACAGTCTTTCACATAGTTGAGTATCATGTCCCTCAAAAATGGATGCCACCAATGGCACAAATTCCTGTCCATTTGAGCTGGGCCCACATGCCCTATTCCAGGAGCTTCCTCTAATGCTCGTTTCCTGATCTCCGGTGGTAGTGCCATTCTGCCATCAGGTCCTCTCCAGAGTCCCTCATTCTCTGTGGCTCCCCTTTCCTTCCAAACCATCTTTTCCTGTGGGGAGGCCTCCTTTTGGCCTTCCCTTATAGCCTCGATGGTCATCTGCGTTACTTGCCTCACTTCCTCTTCGACACTTACCAGTTGCAGCCTTCTTGGCTGCCAAATCTGCCTTTTGGTTCCCTTTAGCCACTGTGGTGTTTGCAGTGTCATGTCCCTTGCACTTAACTATAGCAACTTCCTCGGGCAGCTGCAATGCTGTAGCTAGTTCTCGCATCTCTTGTTCATGTTTGATTGGTTTGTTTCCTACAGTAAGGAAGTCTGCTAAGATTCCTAAGCTGAATCAGTGTAGATGGTTAATTTTTTTCCCTTCTCCCAACTTTAAGGCGGCTATCACAGCCAAAATCTCTGCTTGTTGAGCCGACTGTTGCCCTTGCAGCCTTTTTGTTTCAATAATCTCATAATTGTCACAGTTTCTCTTGACTACTGCAAACCCTGCCTGTAGTCCCTCTGTGTCATGTTTAAAACAGCACCCATCAGTGAACATCTCTTCGGATCCTTCCAATGGTTGGCCCTGCAAATCTGGTCTTACTTTTTCTTCTTTCAGAACCTCGTACACATTCCTGGGGTGTTCACGTTGTCATGTGGTGTGATTCCTTCATGTGTGAAGATGAGATTTGGTGCTTCAGCACCTTGCTGATCCTCTGTTGTCTGAAGGACGTCATGGTGAAGGTCTGTGAGCTTACAAACGCCACCACCCTGTGCGATGTCAGTACTTGCAAGGGGTGACCCATGACTATATGGGCTTTTTCTATAATTTTTGCGAGTCCTGCTGCATGTTGTATTCATTTTGGATGTCTCTTTTCCATGGTATCTAGCATAATACTCACATACATCAGTATTCTTTTTTCTCCCCTTCTTCTGAAACACCCAAAAAGAAAGGTGAGGTGTAGTCTGGCAAGGCCAGGGCTGTCGCCTGTGCCAATGTCTGCTTGAGAAAGATCAAAATGTCTTCTGTGTCTTTTGTCCAGTCCAGTTTCACGTTGAGGTTGCGTACACCAAGGGGTTTAACCAACTGTCAGAGGGGGTGTGGCAGACCGGTATAGTCTGGTATGTAGTTACGGCTATAACCTGTCAGACCAAGAAACGACAACATCTCCTTTACAGTCTGAGGTTTACTTTACTTTACTTCATTTGGCAGACGTTTTTATCCAAAGGATTTACAAGGAGACACAAGCAATTACAATTCAGGTTCTGTAAATTATGAGTTACTTCCAACTAAGAGCCCTGATAAGA
>JAUYWH010000430.1:0-10032 GCA_034779795.1 Ctenopoma multispine
TGCTCAGAATCTTTCACTATTTTAAATGAGCTGACAGAATGAATGTAATTTGATTATTTTGTGTATTTAATTGTTCTAACAGTGACTTATTCTGAATTCTGACTTTTCTTTTGCAGCTTGATGGGTGAAGTGTGGTCAATCGTCAGGTCATTACTGATTCCAGTTTCATTTAAAAAGACCATTTTATTAAAGCTTTGTACTTTGTATAACTTCACGTCTGTTTGGTTAAACACACAGCTAACACATAATTTCTGCTCTGTCACACATCCTTTCAGCTTTTTACCTACTGTATGTTTTCTGAAATGAATTTCATGCAAACTGGTCAATAAAATGTTAATGTCCTACTACTACCAGCTGGTTTTGTGTTTAGTCGCATGAATTTCTTCCATTCAGAAATAATGAGGTCGCCGTGTTTCTGGGAACACTTTTACAATTGAAAAGTGTTTTTATACCCTTGTCCAGGTTGATGCCTCACAACAATCCTCACCTTCTATGCTGCCGTTTGGACTGAAGGTCATTATCTTAGTGGATTGATTTTAAAATTTAAATTATACTTGTTAGTGCATTAACTGATTATAACATTGTAAGGCAATTACAATAGACCATCATTTGTTTGCTCTCACCTCCTGGTTCAAGTCCTGGTTCCTCCTGGCTACATGAGACCCTGTATCAGTATCGACATGTACTGTCTATCAGCTGCCCAACAACAATTTCCGCAATGGGATCAATAAAGTAGGCCATGATTATGATTAACTTCTATAAGAAAAACATTTGTTTGGCTGACTCTAAATTGTAATTCTATTGAAAATCACAGAACAGAAGACAGGGTACATTGTTTTAAATGTAACATAAAAAGTTGGGGTCTTGTTTATATTGTTTTACTTGAGAATCTGCAAAAACATGTAAATCAGTCCCCAGACGTTTACTTATTGGAAAAAGTTTGGCCTTAATAATCAACATAAAAGCTGTTTACATGATACAGTTAAACATTCCATGCTGGGTAAAGGGCAGCGTTGCAGCATTCAGCTTACTGTAATACTGATGCCTCATATTGATTTGTCAGTAATTGCAGACTATGTGAATATACTGTCCTTCTCAACATGGACGGAACGTGCACAACATAATAAACATACAAATAATAAATATTATAAATTAGGACCTTTAACAATTAGATATTGTATTAACACCTTCAAAATACGTTAAATTTTGTGCTTCTAATGTTCCATTATTTTTAAGACCGTGTCAGATGTTAGAACTCCCATTACTGTTTGCAGTATGTTCTACCTTTTAGTAACAAATGCATTAAGACAAACTAAATGTACTGTAAACCTTTTGAACTGTAAACATTTCTGACTAAAGTATTAAAAGTATGAATTTACTAGCAGTCAGCCTTGGGTACAAGATTATGATGATGTGTTGACAGTATGTTGGTGTATTGCTTAGGAGCGACATCTGCTGGATTTATAATTCATCAGATGCAACCTTGTTAAAGAGTTATTAGAGAGACTGAACTATAGAGGGAGGTGGCTAGAGTAGCCAAAAAATTTTGCTCAAGTAAGAGTAGCGTTACTTGAAAATAATATTACTAGAAGTAAAAAGTAGTCATCCATGAGTAACTGTTTGATCATAATATCTGATTTATTGTTTTAGAAACTATGTAATTAGACAAACAAAAAATATAAAATGTGCAATTTATAGTATTTTCAAATAATAGAATAAACAATGTGTAAAAATAAATAGCATCTCTACAAAATAACAAATCAAAGCACAAGAAACACAAATTTCGAAATCTAACAATCAAGCACCTAAAGTAGTAAACATGTATGTTTGAACTGTGACATTTCTGATGTGTCTTTTTATTCACTGTCTGCTACGTCATGTAGCATGTAAAATACTGTGAAGATTTCTGGAAATTGAGTCCGGGCAGCTGGATTTCTTTCTTTTTAGGTTGAAACATTTCACTTCTCATCCAAGTAGCTACCAAAAAAGAAATCCAGTTGTCATGAGTTTGAATTATCGTAAAATAGTTATTATATTTAAGTTCATTTGACATGTAATTGTGTGGACTTATGTCTGTTCTGAATTCAGCTTTCAAATGGTGTAAATGACATCAACATACTGTATGATCAATATGTCACTCAGGTGTTTTTATTGTGTAATTGGTGCCTGCAGTGCAAAGCAATGCAAGGAACATATTGTTATTCACCTCTAAACTGGTCTCTTCATTTATTGGTGCCTGCAGTGTAGAGCAATGCAAGGCATCTTTTATTCTTCACCTCTGAACTGGTCTCTTTATAGATTTATTGGTACCTACAGTGCAAAGCAATGCGAAGCACATATTGTTATTCACTTCTAAACTGGTCTCTTGCTTTATTTGGACCTTTTTCTTCTGTATGCGGCTCGAACGGAAGGGTGCACCCACACAAATGATACATCAAATTGACCGGCTTAGTCATGGGATGTGTACCGTTACTTTTCTTGTTGATATCTTGCACATTTTTTTCACTTTTTCTATTTTTTTGTCAGAAAATGCCACTTTTGACAGCTACTCCCTCCATTCATCATCGTCCTGTGTAGTCATACTTTGTCCTAGAAATGTTAGACTCTAGACCCTTTTAACTTTCTCCCTGTAAAACTGTATTTTTATATCTTGGGAGTTAGGAGTTTTCAAACTACGTGGCCCAATGTCTAGAGAACTCCCTTTTCTCTCCTCTAGAGCAGATAGCTCTTATTTTGAAATTGCCACAAACTGACACAAAAAAGGATATGGCTGTGTTTGTTGAAGCCTGAGCTGCTGATAAATCGTGTTATTTTTCCAATACAACCAATGCTTGTTGCCTGATAGTGGGATTTGTGGAACCCTTGCTGACTGGAGTGCAGTTCATCTGTGGAGTGTATGATGACACATTTTTAATATTCATTACATACATTTATGCAGATGGCATCTCTCTGGTAGAATAAATGGTAAAAAAAAAAAAAGTAATGTTTGTTGTCCAATGTACCAGAGTTGCGTTTCTTCTTCATAAATCTACTCAAAAGTATAAAGTACGGTGCAATAAAACTACTCCTAGAAGAACAATTTTTTCAAAAACTTACATAAGTAAATGTAATTCGTTACTACCCACCTCTGCATGTAACAATGTGATTCTAGAGCAGAGATCATACATTTTATTTTGATTATTTACTTTACTTTGCAGACACCAAAGCGACATACAAGGAGAGGACACAAGCAATTACCATTGGGTTTCTGTAAATTCTGAGTTACTACAAACTAAGACCCCTGAAAATGCTTAACTCGTCAAGATAAAGAACATGCTAGGAATTGTTAAGTGCTAGACAATTTTTGTGAATGTGTGTGGTTGTGCGTGTGTGCGTTAGACTCATTTTAAATACTTTTTGAACATGTTTTCAAATGTTTTTTCAAAGGTGATGATAGTCTCAGCTAGTCAAATGGAGCAGGGCAAGTCAGGGACAACAAAGGGGAATAGTCTCACTTGGCATTGGAGACCCTGTGAAAAAGGAATTTTTAGTCTCCTCTCATTTGCAGATCTGAGAGGGGTGCGGGAGTGTAGCTTATTAATAACGTGTTGATATACTGTAAGAGGGTGCACTTTCATTTACAGCCCTGTAGGCAAGCATCAAGAATTTAAACTCAATGTGAGCAGCTACTGGGAGCCAGTGGAGAGAGGTGATAAGAGGTGTGACATGGGTGTATTTCGGCTGGTTGAAAATGAGGTGGGCTGCCGGATTTTGGATCATCTGGTGGGATATGATGCTGACTGCAGAAGCTCCAGCCAAGAGAGAGTTGCAATAGTTGAGTTTAGAGATGACCATTGACTGGACGAGGAGCTGTGCAGCCTGTTGTTAGAGAAAAGGCCTAATCTTACCAGTGTTATAGAGAGTGAACCTGCAGGACCCGGAGATCGCAGCTACATGATTGTTCAGACTCAGTTTGTCATCTATCCAAACCACAAGGCTTTTTGCAGACTCCGTAGGTGTTAGGTTATTTACTATTTAGAGACATCACACGTTAGTAATATCCATAAGTCACTCGAGTGCCCAGTGTAAGACACACTACAACAGAGGAGGTCATACTCCCCACAGCTTTACATGTTAATGAGTGTGATTTAAGGTTTTTCTGTCCTTGTTTTGTTGAGATGGGGCGTGAAAATATTTCTCCCTGCCAAGTGGGGAATGATAGAAAAGGAGAACCACTGACTTTATGGGTGATGATTTAATAAAGTACACCTCAGTATATAAGATATGTCAGAGTTTGGATTAGTGGTAGTAGACAGCAACACTGGGAATATCACTGGAGTGCTGATAGTATGTTCTGATTTGATAACATTTAGTGACATGGCTGTTGCTGTTTAGTTACCTTGGTTTGCATTCTCCTTACTGCCGCGTGTTTGTCTTTGCAAACTGTTACTGTAGTTTTCATCATGAAGACAGATAGGGTGTCTCTTTGTGCAGGTTTCGCAAGTCAGGCGGTGTTTGCACTCCCTAGCCCTGTGCCCTTTTTTCAGACAGCCGTAAAAAAAGTTTATCGTCTTTCACATATTTCTTTCTATGTTCTAGAGACATCTTTAAGAAGTCTGGGCACTTGTGAAGCTGATGTGCATCCTGGCACAACATGCATGGAGAGCTGTTAGGTGTTTTTGTTATCGTCCGTTCACTACTTAATTAACCACGTAATTATGTTGTTTTTGATCATGCATGAGGTTGGGTATAGAAAAGCATTAAGATTTACGTAAATATAGTTTAAATTTTGATGCAGATGCCATGTGTGTTTGTGCAACCACTGTTACATTACCATCCAATAACCAGCTCAGTCTTTCCCTTATGCTGAACAAGCTGTCTGGAAGCTGAGTCATGGCAACTTTCACTTCTTTCTTGTTTAGTCAATATGTTTCGCAGTTCATCCAAACAGCTTCGCCAGTCGGAGCAAAGTTGGTTTGTCACCACAAATGTATCCTCCAGGTTGGTTTCACTTCACCATAAATAGTCTCGTTACGTAAAAGATGGAAGGGGTGAGTCTGTGGGTATATCTAACAGTCACATGAAAACTGCTCCTCCCCCATTGAAGGTGGCCTGGTAGCTCAATGGGTTAGCCATTGAGGTGTCTTTATGGGACACCTGGAAATCAGACAGACAGATACTTTATTGATCCCCAAGGGGAAATTTCAGTGTTGCAGTAGCCGTTACAAAATTTTACAGAATGGTATAGAAATAGAAAAATCACAAATAGCAAAGATTAGAAAACACAAGAAATAAGATAAATACAGAGAAAAATACACATCAAAAACACATCTAAAAGAGAAACAAAGACAAATTGGGAATAGATGGAACTATAAACAGACAGTTAGACAGTTTGACCAGAGCTCTCTGTCATAATGAATTTATTGTACAAGGTGATGGCTGTTGGTAGGAAGGACTTCCTGTACCTTTCCTTATCACAGCGGAGCTGAAGACGTCTAGGACTAAACTGCTCTGCTGCTTAACCAGCAGGCTGTGGAGAGGATGAGCGCTGTTCCCCATGATGTTCAGCAGTTTGATAAGCAGCCTCCTCCCCACCACCTGCTCTAAAGCTTCCAGTGTCCCCCAGCACAGAGCCTTCAGTTTGTTCAGTTTGTTGGTGTCTCTGGATCTGATGCTGCTGCCCCAGCATACAACAGCAAAGAATATTGCACTGGCAAAAACAGACTGGTAGAAGATCTGCAACATCTTATTGCATACTTTGACTGTTGTCACGGTGGACACCCAGGTATTTGTACCCCTCCACCACCTCTACTTCCTCCCCCAAAATGGAAAGAGTGTTAAAATGGGTTCTGTTCCTACTAAAGTCCACAACCATCTCCTTTGTCTTGGTTAAATTTAAGGTCAGGTGGTTGTTACCACACCATTCCACAAACTGGTCCACCAGATCCCTGTACTCTGCCTCTTTGTCACCGCTGATACACCCAACAACAGCTGAGTCATCTGAGAACTTCTGCAGATGACAGGACTCAGTGTTGTACTGAAAGTCAGAGGTGTACAGGGTGAAGAGGAAAGGTGAGAGGACAGTCCCCAGTGGTGCTCCTGTGTTACTGATCACCTGCTCAGACTCACATCCTCTCAGACATACAAACTGTGGCCTGTCTGTCAGATAATCAGTAATCCAAGAGGCTGTGGAGGAGTGCATGTTCACCTGCATCTTCAGGAGCTTCTCTCTCAGCAGGACAGGCTGGATTGTGTTAAGAGCACTGGAGAAATCAAAAAACATTATCCTCACAGTGCTGCCTGCTCTGTCCAGGTGAGAGAGAGAGCTGGTGCAGGTATGTGATGGCATCATCTACTCCAACCTGGCGGTGATGAGCGAACTATAGTGGGTCCAAGGATGTTTCCACCTGAGGTGATTCAGTACCAGTCTCTTCAGGACTTTCATGACATGTGAGGTGAGAGCTTCTGGTCTGTAATCATCAAGAGCAGCTGGAGATGAACATTTAGGCAGTGGCACAAGACATAATGTTTTCCAAAGCCTCGGCACCTGCTCCTGTCTCAGGCTGAGGTTGAAGAGGTGCTGGAGGAGCCTACAGAGCTGAACAGCACAGGGTTGACTGAGGAGGAGGATGATGAGGAGGGTGGGGAGGATGAAAACAAAAGAGGAGAAGGAGGGGAAGGATGCAGAGGAGGGTGAGGATGAAGCGGAGGAGGTGGTGGAGGGGTGGACTCCTCCTGCTTAAAATCTGTTAAAAAAGACTGTTCAGCTCATTTGCTCTTTGGAGGTTCCCTTCAACCTGGTTCCTCATCTCCTAGAGAGGTTACGTGTGTCTTTGTGTGATGAGGGGGTGGATTTTTATATCAGTGACTGTTTAATTTACTCTAAGAGTTCATCTCAGTCAGTCATGGATCGTCCTGGGATTCAGATGTGGATATGGATCCTGTGGGACTTTTTGAACTGGAAGTGTGTGGATCAAGTGTTGGGAGAACCGTAAGTTAACTGTGTGAATTACTATTTTCTTCATGATTTGGTTGTAGCTACTTTTCCTGAACACTGTTTGTTAATATTCTGTCAGATCCAGTGAGTAAATTACTGTATGTGTTCACTTTTTGTCTATAGGCAGTACATGGTGGCTGTTCCTGCAGTCCTTGAAGCTGGAGCTGAAACTAAATTCTGTGCAAGTCTCCTGCAGCCTAACGAGACTCTGACCATGTCCGTCACTTTGATTTCTGCACGGAAAAGAACAACCCTACTCACACAGACTTCCAGTGAAGAGTTTCATACCTGCACTCAATTTAAGGTCAGCTCTTAAGGAAGTTTTTTAAACTTTAGTCAATGTCAAGCTAAAACATTTCTCATAAAGTATTCATGGTAATTCAATTATTGAAATCACAATGTTACATTGACTTGTAAAACACAAACATTTGTGATTTCTGTTTTTTTTTTTCTCTCTTTAACCTTTGTGTAGGTTGTGCAGGTTACTTTAGTACAGCAAGAAGAGATGAAGATGTTTGAGGTGGAAGTACGAGGCGCCACATTTCACTCAAAAGAAGTCACAAAAGTTATGATCAAAGTCTATCGACTGACATTTGTCCATCTGTCCATTTTATATATTTTCTTAGAAACCATATAAAATGTTTAAAACGTGTTATATTGTGAACGATGGGTTTATGAGATTTACATGGTTACAGGGTTTATGAGTAAATGCAATGGACTAATTAAATGCAGTGTTAAGACAGTTCTTATCAACATCTACGTAAATGTTAAAGTCACCCACTATAATCACTTGTTCTGTACTAAGACCTAAATCAGATAGAAAGTCTGAGAATTCAGATAAAATAAAACAGGTTTCAAAATTTTCCATATTGGATCTGAGCAGTGGTGTAGTGGTGTCTGGAGAAGTGGGTAGACTGTAAATTTAGCCCCCAATGTTTTAGCTGCCTACACAGCAAAAGAAAAAAGTGCCCCATTATTAATAGTGACAGTCTTACATATTTAGTTCCCACTAGAAAGGGACAGTACTATTTACATCTGCTGCCTGACACTTTATTCACTAAGGACAAGGATCATTATGAGATTAACAAACTAAAGATGCAGATTTTGCAGATCTGTCTGTTTCATAGAGTGATTTAACTGCATAATGCAGACATTTTCTTAGTCCATGGGGATAGTAGATTACTTTGTAAACAGTAATATCTATCTATCTATCTTATAATATCTAATCTGTAACAGATAGTGAAGGCCAGAGAGTGACACAAAATACATGTGCACTTCAACTTTGAAGTTAGTTTATGTCTGGTAAAAACTGGTAAATTAGTTAATCTCTGTAGAAAACAAAAAGAGAAGCAAAGCACAAGTCTGTGTCGGTAACGGGAAGTAACAATACATCTACTTTAACAGAAGCAGGAAGCAGCCAGAGCCAACCAACTTGCAATGATTTTCAAACCTCATAAACTGCCAGCAACATATGAAACTGTCATATATATATGAATCAGTCATGGTTTGGCATCTAAATTTAAAAGCAAAACAAATATTCTACTCTTAGTGATTAATCAGCTCTAAAACGCACTGAATGCTCATTGAACTCCTGCCTCTGCTGGTAAGCACATGTCAACCAGCAACAGCAACATCTGTGCATGCGAGTCACAATCTTGTGACTGTATCCACTATGAGTGATGTACAATAATCACTCACACATGTACTCAACAGGTAAAACACAGTTATAATCACCACATCATCACAATACTTTAGAGACACACACAGACACACACAGGCTCACAGACAGAACACAGTGTTGTATGTATATAATGTAAAGATGGATTGATCCAACTTTTTAACTGTAATCTATTAAATTTACTTTTAGTGCACTTCAGAGTTATTGCACTGGACACCAAGTTCAGACCTGCCAATGAGCTGGTAAGTGTCTCCTTACTTCTCCATAGCACAGTATTATGATGTAATTTATGCAGAAGTGATCTACAACACGCATACTGTTGAGTGGAGCTCAAATTAAAGAGAAGTTATGCCATTATTATACAATTTTATACATAATCATAATTATATTATGCTATGCGTGTGCTGGTTAAACAGTTACATCACTAATCAATCAACTTCTGAAGAAGCTTCAATAATATAGCCAGGGTCTCTTTGGGGAAACGCTGTTTGTGTGTGAGTTACGTGTTTTTGCTGACATTAACTATTCAAACCCCCAACACTACTTTTTTAATGTAACAAGAGATGAAACTAAAATGTTAATTGAAGCTGTGTATTAAGACTGGATAAACATTAGTCATGTATGTACAGTATTGTGATATAAAAAATAAATAGCTAAAAATTAAATAGCTCTATTTGTAAACAATTAACTATACTGGTGCGATTTTGTAGGGGCTTACATCTGCATAGAAAAAAAAACAAAAAAACAAAACAGAAAATGTCTTTTTAGTCTGAACAATTTGCCTGCGAATCGTTTTTTCTTGAAATGTCGCATTTTAAAAGACCAAACACAAAAGCATATAGATGCTGTGACTACTCTTTTGAGTGATATTGGAGGGGGATATTAGGTTTGCACACTTATTATAAAACCTAAAAACACTGACTGCTCATCACTTATGGAGCGCGGAGAGTGCCACAATACATTAAATATAATAAGCATTTAAATAACAATTTAAATGCGTCAATAAATGATTAAATACTGAAATAAATTCACACATAAGTTATTATATATATTATTTATTAAATATATAAGTAACCGAATATATTAATTTCATTTTTAAAAAGTATAAATATTAACTTCACTTAATGGTCTGTGTTGTTGCACATCATGAATTTATTTTATCTGTCAACTTTGCCCATTAAAGTCAGTGGGCGGGTTAATAAGTTATGTGTGAATTAATTTCAGTAATTAAAAATTAAAGACTAATTAAAGATTAATTTAAATGCTTGTTATATTTAAAGCACTGTGGCAGTTATGAGATTAATCAGGATGTAAAACATGTTTTCAAAGTGTTGGACACATGAAGAAAGTTTCACTTTCTAACTTTCTTTTTCTCTCA
>JAUYWH010000431.1:0-10017 GCA_034779795.1 Ctenopoma multispine
CACTTAACACACATAAGTTGGCTTCATTCTTTCAAAGGCTTTGTTACTTCATTTATTCAAGTAACACAAAACAACAACAACTAAATAAACAACAATTTTAAATATATCCATTAATGATGCATCAATAAACCTACAAGGTGATGATCTTCTACTAATTTTTGTTTTATTATACATAAATACAAAAATATAGTTTATTTGTTTAGTTTATTTATATTTAATAAGTTTATTCCTTATGGGGCACTGATGTAAATATGAAAAAGAAAGTTTCTACATTCATAGTGAAACATTAGAAGAGGGTATTGTAATTTATTTTCCTCTGTCTGTCCACCAGACATTCCCAGATTGGGAGATGTCATGAAATATGGTACAGACATTAATTTCTTCCACGATGAATTTAAGGAATCTATTCACGCACCAGTGCGTCAAGGAACGTTCCGCAGCCGCCATCTACTGGCCAAATAGTAGTACTAAACTATGAAAGAGTAGGGCCAATCGTGTTTATTGGACGTGTCTGTGGTTTTCACCATGGAGAATACACCTTTTTACTGTTCTGACCTTATTTTGCTCGTGTTTTTTGGGTCCACTGTGTGGATATAGTATGTCAAAATTAAAATTAATTAATGTTGTGCTGAAAAAAATGATAACCAAACATTGGCACTGAAAGATTTTGCAAGTAAGGTGAAATATCAAGGAAAATACAACCAGTTATATCGTAGCCTCCGTAGAGTTATTGGCCTTTGGTCAACCTGTCACATTTGTATCTCCATATCTACTCATACATAAGGATTCTGATCAAAGTAAAGTGTTCAGGCCTTGTTACGTTTAATGTACAGATTAAAGGAGAGAACCAGTTAAAATAACTTATTTCTAATAAATCAGATATTTTATTAAGATATAGATAAGATAGTGTTGATGAAAATGGGACGATCACTGACTCACTGAGAGTCAGTGTTCACACGTCTTTGTTGGTGCTCAGTCTCCTTCCATATTATGTTAAAAGTATCTTGACATTTGATTTGTTTTAACTTTTGTAGACACAAAAGGTGTAAAAGTGATTATGTTGTTTTTTTGATACCAAAAATGACATTGCTGTTGTTTTTACTTACAGCTTGAACAGAACAAAAAGCTTCAGCAAAAGTATTTTTATATATTTTTACTTTCCAGCTTGGTGGTGGCTCATCATCGTGGGTTTAATTGCACTTATCGTAACAGTCATTGCAGTCAAAAGACATAAGACATGAAAAGGTGAGAACATTCACTCATTAAACAAAGGAGTTTAGATCAACCTAAATATTGTTTTTCAGAGTTTTTTACTTTTTTTCTTGTCATTTCAGGAGCAAAAACACAAATGAATAATGTAAGTTTTCAATAATCTAATTTATAAAAGTGCAAAGTTACAGTATATTCTGTACATTTACAACTAAATAAGAAAGAATGATGAGTGAAATGCAAAAGGAAAAGCATAAAAAAGCATTGTGATAAGATCAATAGAAAAAAAAAATGTAATCTATGCCACTGTCATAGAGCCTATGTTTGTACTTTTGTCCTTTTTAGGGACGGAGTTTAAAACCTGCAGAGACTCAGTCGGTGAGATTTACACACTGTTCAAAGTTACACTCACTGTTTGAAGCTGTGTGAGACACACTGTGACTGTTCAGTCAAATGTTGTTCTGTAGCTAAATGTCGAAGGTGTGAACCATATAACCACAATCCACACGTTACTGAACAGTCACTGTGTTGTCTTCACTGTGCAGGATGATCCTGAAGGTGAAGTTTCCTACGCCTCCGTCACCTTCACCAAGAAGAAGAAGAAGAAGAGGAAGAAAGCTCAGGTAAACCGTTCTCTTGGTTCTACTATCTGAACCTCTTATCTGTCCTCTAGCGCCACCTTCAGACCAACAGGTCACCTTCACACATGAGATACCTCATCATCATCTAATCAGCAGATAAAAGCTGCAGCAGATGAACCAGGATTTTCTGAACTCCTGTCAGGTTCTGTTGAGTCGTATTCTGTTGTGTTCAGGTTGTGATTTATGTTTGGTGATGTTTCCTTCCAGGTTCAGAACAAACATGATGACGATGAAGATGATGCAGTGACCTACTGCACTGTGAACGCTTCCTCCTCTCCTGCTGGATTCAGTGACCTCTATGCTGCCATCAACGAATCAAATAACAGACAACAGTCGTAGCCATGTCTCATATAATAGACAATAATTAAACAATTTCATTACAGTTTTTCACAGTTGCTAAAACACATTTCGGGAAACCTCCACCCCTCTTCTCAAAACCTTAAACATAAATCCAAAACTTCAAACTACCTTCACAGAACCTCAGACTTTACCATCAAAGTAAAACTATCGCCTCAAAAACACTGTGTTCAGACACACAGCAAGTCAAAATTATATCCACCTCGGAGCCTTCGTTAGACACTACAGAGAAGAATTTAGGACACAGTATCCAGGGCGTGTAGTTAACAGGAAATATTTATAGTAAATGTACAATAAGCAAGAAAAGTATCTGAAAACCACATTAATGCACAATCAAAGTCACTGAGATTATTCTCCAACATCAGGGTTTTGTGTGGGGTCTGGTCAGACGTAATGAACTTTACAGAACTTATGATGTGTAAACTGCATGTCGAATGTTGTACAGCACGAAACAACAACCTGTTCTCTTCTCTGAATGTCCTGATGATGCCACAGAGATGGTTTTGTCCCACTTCCCTCATTGTCATCACATGAGCAACAACATGATGTACAGTTGATTGTTCTTGGTCTTCCTCAGCTGCTCTCAGATGAACTCTTCCTCTTCTGCGTCTCTATATGTTTCTGTCCATAGTAGATGGATACACACTGTGCACAGCTGGTTTTTCTCACATTAGAAGTGGGTGTTTAATTGTGAGTTGTTGTGTTTAAAAGATGACCGCTGTGTTGGAGCCGTGTTCACATTTTGCTGTCAGTGTTTACAATTTTGCAACACAAGTGCATCACAGCGTGAAATGTGTTCAGTTCAAGGGGAATGTGTTTAAATTGTGTTTCCTGAACAGTGTTTAAGGTTTGGAAAGTTAGTTAAGGCCACTTAGAATTGAATTGTCTGTAAGATATGACTTCAACCAGAAGAGGGCAGCACAGCTGATGAGGATGATGATGATGAGGCAGGTGTTAAGGTGAGAAAGGAGAGTAGTGTGGTTGATGTGTGGCACAGCAGAAAGTCTAAAGTCTAAAGAAAGTAAGAATTCACCATCTCTCATCAGTGATAATCAGCCTTCATAAAGGTGACGAACACAGTTTGTACGGTTGAGCGGATGTGAGTCTGAGCGAGTGCTAGTTAATGTGAGAACAAACTATCAGGTTGTTTGGTCTTAACTTGAATATAGAATATGTATAAATTGAAGGAAAGAACAGCAAACAGTGTGTTGGGGAACTCACATCGTCTGAGGTTTAATAGTTTAGACACAGTTTAAAAGAGCTTCTTCCTGTATTCTGTGTGCTCGTTTTGACATTAACACATTTTGTGTTTCAGTGTTTCTGATGTTCATCACTGCAGGGTTAAACCAGAGGTGGGTGGCTGCAGAACCCACGCTCTCACCAAAACACTTCCCCCTCTGTTCTCAGAAAAAAGGTGTCTGAGTTGAACTCTGGACATCAAGAGTCAAATATCTTCATCAACAATCTTCACACCTTTAGATTCTCACTTGTTTTCATTTTCATGGTGGGAGCAGTTGAGAAACGTTCAGATGGTGAAGTTGCTACTGTAAAAAAGAACAAACCACCAGACCTCTGCTGCTTCTGCTGCTTCTCGTCCCACACATGTTGAAGTAAAACTGAAACGGTCACTGAAACTCTGCCATTAGTTGGTCAGACTTGTTTTTACCATTACTTTGTTATATTCAGTTTAATCATATTAAAAACATATGGAAAGTTTCTTAATGTGCATTTTTCTGAAAACAGAGCTTTGCTGAAGTGTTGGGGAACTCAGACCTTTCATGGATGAAAAAAGCTTTCAAAACAACCCAGATGTGCATCAGTTCTTTTTGTTTATCTTAATAAAGTTCATTCTGTCTGTCGCTCTGCGTCTTGTCAGTGTTTATGTGGTCGTCAATAAGGCTGAAACCTGCAGAGCTGGTGTCAAACCAGTATTCTTACCAAAACACTTCCTCCTCAGTTCTCAGAAATACAACATGTCTCAGACCACTGACTTATCAAATTTAATTGTTTACCAGCTGCAGTATAGTCGTGTTGCAGCACGAACATCAAGAGTTAAATTCTGGTGGACGAGGAGCTGTGAACATAAACCTTGTCTGTTTTCTATTAACCACTAGAACAAGAAATGCATTTGCATTGCATGGATTACAGTACAACTCTTAGACGTTTACCTTCATCATTCCTCTTTTATATGGTCTTAAACAAACCACTTGACCCGACACAGTATGTGCTTGATGGTTTGATTTACACAGAAGCTGGGATATTCTAACAATTCACCTTGCTTTAAAAAGGTACAGTGAAGTGGATTAGAGTTGAATTTTATACTAACAAATGCATATTTAGCATGTAGTATCTAATTAAAGTGTTAAAACCATGCAAACAAGTAAAAAAAAGCCTTATAAGTTTTATAATGTTTCATTATAAAAAATCTAAAAATCATGTTTCTATACAACTAAGCTGCAAATACAGGAATATAATTAAACTTTCTCTTAGCATAATGATGATGTTGACAATTAACGTAAATGACATGCTGTAATTACAGTGATACTGAAATCAATAAAACGTACCTAAATAACGTCTTCCTGTCCTTTAGACTATACAAATGCAGTACAAGCAACCGTTTGTTTGACTATAGCATTGTTACTTCTCTTTATGTTTAACACTAGCACTGGGTTAAGGTTAGGGGAAGATAATAATAAGATTAAAACTTGAACCAAACCTCAGATAATTTTTTAACATTGAGTAAAGTGCCTTTGTTGGCTAAACCTAACTACGCACTGGACTTTACTTGAGAGCTGAACTGTGGCCTATGGTTTGTCAGTCCTGTGCATCATATTAGGATTATGTGCATTACAAAAACTGAATGATGTTTGCAGCTTAGTTGCATAGAAATTTTATTTTTGGGAGAAAGGGTTGAGTAAAGTTAACTTCTTTACAGCTCAGTAAGTTGGGACAGCCATTAGAATTTATTATGTAGTTGACACCCATAAAAAAATAAATTGTGCTTTAAAAGGTGATTTTTAGCTGGATCAGGTCATTTGCTTCATTATAGAGACTTACTACTGTGGCAGTTGAATTTTGACTGAAGGAGGAGTTTGATTATCAGTCACAGCAGCAGATTCTCTGCACACTGAGTTTCCTCACAGCTTTCCACTCTGATTAACTTGCTTCAACGTACTGTCATTACTGCAGTGAGAACAAATGAGAGAGAGAAGAATGAAGGCTGAATTCAGATTAAATAAAATGTTATTATTTCTGATCCTGATGCTTCAGTTTACAGGTGAGGAAACATCAGGTATAAACACTAATGCTGTTTGTGGTATTTTATTCACTAAACTTGATTTACAGAAACTAGAAACACTATTTATCATAGTGACTGTACAAATTACTTTACTGCTCAATATAAAATAATTTTTCAGGTTTTGATGTATTTTTTATTTCTCTCTCATGTTTTCAGCAGCAGAAACTGGACAATATTCCTACTTCACTGTCAGAGCTGGAGACGACGTGACTTTGTTTTGTGAGAGAAGAGATTATCTTTATAAATGTGCCTGGCTCTTCAGTGGTTCACAGCAAACAGTGACAGAAGAGCTGGTAAAACATGGGCAGGTTGAAACATTTCACATTTCTAAATCTAAATCAGACAGACTGAGTGTTACAGAGAACTGTTCTCTGGGTATAAAGAAGGTCACAGTGGAGGATGTTGGTCGTTACACCTGCAGATGGAAAGAAAGTCAAGACACAGTGTTTGATCTGTCTGTCGTTACCAGTGAGTATTTACATCATGTACACACACGTTTTTATGCTTATATCAATCATTATCAGTTAATATGTCAGATTAACAAAATTGAATAGTCATTTATGGAATAATTGCATACAACTATACAATGGATAAATTACACTCCTTTAAAGCCTTGTATGACAGCAGCACATGCAAATCTGAAAACTTACTTTTTAACCAATCGAGTATTTTCAGAGAACAAAAGGTACGTTTCTCATTTTAAATTAAATTATATTTTAAATTATAATTGGGGTGAATGAAATTAGAAAACTTAGCCTTAACAAGGCAGAATGTCCTGATACACAAGCAAACATAATGTCATCATAAAATTAAAATTCTTCTACCTCTGGCAGTGCTGGTTATGGTATTTATATAAGCAATGCTTCATTTTCATGAGACGCAGATCCCAAACAGGGGCGACGGAAAAATAATTTCTGTTTGTTTTTATTTTACTAATTATGATAACAAATTTGCCTGCTGACAGGAGGGAATTAAATTGAGCCATTAAATAGTTTGATAACATCTAAACTGGGACAAAGGGAAAGGGGTTCATTTTCATTTGACATGGGGTTGAAGAGGTTAAAAACCATGTATTTGTTTGTCACCTTTGTAAATATGTGTTTTTTTACGTTAACATTTTTTCAGAAGAAATATATAATTATATTAATGAAGTAAATTTTATTGTTGTTGTCTTTTTTCTCACAATATCTCTTCACCAGTGACTGAAGACAACAGTGAGAGGCTGACATTAAACTGCTTCGTCTGGACTTATGGACGCTGCAGTCACACGGTGAAGTGGCTGCATCGAGATAAAAATATGGACGACAAAAACTTATTAAGAACACAGTCTGAGTGCTACGCTGCTGTGTCTTTTCTGGACTCTCACTTTATCTACTCATCAAGGTTTAAATTATTTCAGTGTGAAGTGACTGAATTAAACACGGGAAAAGTGCAGCAGTTTACCTTCAGACTTCAGTCCTCAGACGAGAAAACAGGTGAGAATATAGTGAATAATTTAAAACCACCTTTAAAAAAACAGGTGCATTTTAACTGAAGACTTTTTATTAAAGGATTTTATTTGTGCAGGTGAAGACACAAAAACAGCAACAACTATATCAACAAGAAATACTGAGAGCATCACAAAAGCAGCTACAACCACAACAGAAGTCAATGCTGCTTCAGCAAACCTAGAAGGTAATGACTTTATCTCAGTTTTATTATCCTGTCGTACAGATGTTTATTTTATTTTAATTTATTGGTATTTTTAAAGTGACAAAAACATGTGCAATGAGCCTTTTCTCAAGACCAAACTGGACAATTATATAAATATCAAAAAGAAAACAATGGGAATAAAAATAGTGATCAAAAATTGTTTTGAAGAAATGCATAATGCTGGAGCACAGATAGTTTTTTTACTGTAAACTTACAAACACTGTCTAGAACAATGGACAAGACAATATTTTTAAAAAAACATTAATGCATAATCATAAATTTACCAAAGTAAAACATTATTGTGGTGTGTGAATGTTGAGCACTCTACATAGTCAGTGTGTAAAAATATATAATAATTACTTTCATTGTCTTACACAGCTGCGTAGTAGTTTGCACAAAGAGTCAGAGTATTTATAAAACTTTGAATGTGACACCAGCTGTGTTTGACACTTTAATGCAATTTAATTTGTCATTAAACATGTTGTTTTTAAAAAACTGCCCAAACAACTGCAGCAACTATGGAATAAAAGACTTTTAATAAAATCAGACTTAATGTGCTTTTAGTCTATTTTAATACAGAGGGAATAAATTAATATAAATATATATTTTAGATACTGTTGGTGGACAGACTTTCTCAGTCAGTGTGTTCACACATTTGAGTTTCAGATCTCGCTGTGGTCCACTTTTCCATCCGCAACATCAACTCAGCTCACAAGACATCTGCTTTCACAGTTAACAAAGCAAAAAAAAGCAACGCCGCCAGATGCAGACACAAGATGATCAGGCCAGAGATACTGATGCTTTGACACTGACTCGCCTGCTTCACCTAAACCTAACATTTAATGACCATGATGTCAAGGACTGATAAATAATTGCCCCTGCACCTGCAGTCTAAAGGTTTCACTTGTGAAAATCGCTCAGGCTCGACTGTCAAATTCATTACTCTCTATTATTATAGAGAGTATTACTTATTTAATACTAAAGAGTCTTTTTCAGTCTGTGCCTACACAAATCTTAGTCTCGAACATAATTGTTAGTCACTTTCCATTCACATTATGTTAAAAGCTTCATCACACTTTACACTTCGTTTACAGTAAGATACACTAAAACACAAGTTCATCAAACTGTAGTTTTATTGCAACACAAACTAAGAAATAACTAAGATGTTGATTTTCTTTTTTACTTTCACAAACTTCAGATTGGTGGTGGTGGCTCATCATTGTTATTGTGGGATTAGTTGCACTGATAACAACTGTGTCAGTAATAAGATGGAAGAGAAGAAAAGGTGAGACTGTTTATCATAAAAGTGTCATTACTAAAGGATTTGATCAACATGGAATTTTGTTTTGAGGCTACAACCAAGTTTCTCTTTTGTCTTTTCAGGAATAAAAACACAGAAGAAGGTTAACATTTCAATAATCTTATTTTATTATAGCGTTACACAGACAAATAGTATTTAGGCAAAAACGTGAAGAACACGGTGAGATTACACACTGCACACTGTTCAAAGTTACACTCACTGTTTGAAGCTGTGTGAGACACACTGTGACTGTTCAGTCAAATGTTGTTCTGTAGCTAAATGTCGAAGGTGTGAACCATATAACCACAATCCACACGTTACTGAACAGTCACTGTGTTGTCTTCACTGTGCAGGATGATCCTGAAGATGAAGTTTCCTACGCCTCCGTTACCTTCACCAAGAAGAACAAAGCTCAGGTAAACTATCTGAACCTCTTATCTGTCCTCTAGCGCCACCTTCAGACCAACAGGTCACCTTCACACATGAGATACCTCATCATCATCTAATCAGCAGATAAAAGCTGCAGCAGATGAACCAGGATTTTCTGAACTCCTGTCAGGTTCTGTTGAGTCGTATTCTGTTGTGTTCAGGTTGTGATTTATGTTTGGTGATGTTTCCTTCCAGGTTCAGATTAAGGATGATGATGATGAAGACGATACCGTGACCTACAGCACTGTGAAAGTTTCCTCCTGTCCTGCTGGATTCACTGATCCCAGTGACCTTTATGGTACAAAAAAAAATAATAGTTACATCTCATATCATTAGATTTGTTTTACATTGACAACTGGTTAGTTAAAAATATATGACACGTTTGTTTTTATTTCCAGTGACAATTCACCAGATATCACCTCTGTTGATACTTTATTATCTATAAAGTCAAACTGATAATATATATTATTGCTCAACTATGCACCTAAACACACTGAAACTGATCCTACTGTGCAGCAGTAAGATTTTTTTTTCATGGATAGTTTCTACTAAATCTGTGTTTATTTTCAATAAGTGAATCTAAAAACATGTAGCTGGCTTCTATTCTAAAAATATATCTGTCATATTTCAATTTTTACCAACATTACTTGTTGGCTTTTTTTGTTATTTTACACTAAATGTGTCACGAACATGTTATTACTATCACGATGTTACACTGATATTAAAACACAAGTGAGCATAATAAATAAAATTTTGATAATTTTGTCACAGCAACTTTATCATGCTCTCTCTAAATCAACAAAACAGACATTTGAATTATCTGTGAGAATTTAATAAATATGATAAATTGGATTTATGCTTGGTCTTGGACATTGGGACAGAGGAGTGTAGGAGGTGCAGCTGTTGATGCTGATGAACTGACGTCTATAACTCATGACTTCAACCAGGAGAGGGCAGCAGAGAGGATGATGGAGGAAGCAGAAGGGAGGAGGATGTTGACCAGAGGCTGAGATATACAGTGCCTTGCGAAAGTATCTGGCCCCCTTGAACTTTTCCACATTTTGTCACATTACAGCCACAAACATGAATCA
>JAUYWH010000432.1:0-10015 GCA_034779795.1 Ctenopoma multispine
GAGGAGCTGGAGGAGGTGGCCGGGGAGAGGGATGTCTGGGCTTCCCTGCTTAGGCTGCTGCCCCCGCGACCCGACCTTGGATAAGCGGTTGAAAATGGATGGATGGATGGATGAAAACTTCTGTCGGTAGATAAGACCTACACCACCCTGAATGCCCACCCAGTTGTTCAAACGGGAAAGGAGAATCTTATGGTCCACTGTGTCGAAGGCAGCTGTTAGGTCCAACAGTACCAAAACAACACAGTGACCAGTATCTGTGACTAAAAGAATAGGAGGGGTCATCAGATGGAGGACACATGAGGGCCCTGGTGCTCAGCACCTTATTAATGAAGAAATTCAAGAAGTTCTCACATATTTCAGACGAATTTCCCATGTAGGCTGATTGTAGGGCATTAGGAACAGAATTTAACGTTTTAAACAGTACATGGGGATTGTGGCAGTTAGAGTCAATAATATCAGATAAATGTTTGGTTTTAGCAGCTTTCACAGTTTTCTGATAGCAACGCCAACTCTCTCTCAATATTTGGAAAGACAGCTGCAGCTTGTCCTACTTCCACTTTCGCTCAGCTCTCCTACATTTGCGCCTAGCAACGCACGTAGCTTCATTTAAACTGGGCTTGCATCTAGATCTGGAGAGCCTACCTTCATCGGGGCTACAGAATCCAATATATTTAAACAGATTGAATCCAAGGAAGAGGACATCATCTCCACATCTGAGTTAAAACAGAAGTTCGGTGTGATTAATGGCTGAGGTAAAAGCTGCAGAGAACTGAGCAGCAGTGGAAGAATTAATGACACGCCTGCGTAGCGCAGGAGCGCGAGGTTTAATTGTATGAAAAGGGAGAGATAAGTCAAATACAACAGGCATATGGTCTAAGAACACAGCATCACAAACATCAAGGTTACAAACCGGAAAACCATTAGTTCAAGTTCAAAGACGCTGTCACTGTGACCTGTTGGCAAACGTAATCTTTTCTGTAAACAGTCGCTATACCTCCCCCGCGTCCTGTTGTCCTCGGAGAGTTAAAATACGTGGAATCAGGTGGTAAAAGTTCACAAAAGGCACTGGACTCATTGGCAGTCATCCAGGTTTCCGTTATACATAGAAAATCCAACCCATTTGAAACAAAGAAATCCTTTAGAATGAAAGTGTTATTGGCTAGCGATCTCGGGTTTACAAGAGCCATCCTGGCATGAGCTGGGGCTGGGATATTAGCCGTCGGCGAAGCTCTAGCAAGCGAGTGCAGGTTGTGATGGTTCACCCCACACCTGCCAAAGTAAGGAAAAGATAAACGCTGGGCCTGCCGCTCCCCATCCCAGCCGAACCAGATAGGTGCCAGCCGGCTCGATGGAACGCCACAGGAAGAAGCGACGATGTGCCGATTCAGTGCGTAGTGCAGTGAGAAGAGAAGGCGTATGACCAGCATGCCACTATGTTTCCCCCGGCGTCTGCACTTTCTGCATGCAGGTAGGCCTGAAACACGGCAGAGGTGTGCCGGTATATCAGAGAGGAATCGAGGGTGGAATGTTTTCTGTCCATCCTGTCCAAACTGGACTAGATTTCCAAAAGAAGGTTGGAGGTCCAGAAGTGTTTGGCGATCATAAACCACAAACTTATAAAATTACTGTTTGATGGTACACTTTTAGTGATATAAGGGGCTATACTCAGTTTTGTTTTCTAATGCATATGTTCTTAGGCAGCTTGTCATACCATGAAGTCTAACACTCTCTCTCTTTCTCTCTTTGTCTCTCTCTCACTATAGGAAAACACAGAGAGCTTTCATACTGAAGCAAAACCATACAGCTGTGACCATTGTGGGAAAGCTTTTACTCGGATAAGTCACTTAAAAACCCATCAACGTATTCATTCAGGAGAAAGGCCATACAGCTGTGACTACTGTGGGAAAGCTTTCACTCGGGCGAGTCACCTAAAAACCCATCGGAGGATTCACACAGGAGAAAGGCCATACAGCTGTGACCAATGTGGAAAAGGTTTCACTACATTTGGTCACCTAAAAATGCACAAACCTGTACACACTGGAGAGAAACCATACTGGTGTGAGCACTGTGGGAAAACATATGCTCGTAAAAGTGATCTAAACACCCATCAACGAATCCACACGGGAGAAAAGCCATACAGTTGTAACCAGTGTGAGAAAACCTTTACTTGGAGAGCTGACCTAAAGTTGCACAAACAAAATCATTCAGGAGAAAAACCATACAGGTGTGATGAATGTGGAAAAAGTTTTACTCGGAACCGCAGCCTAAAAACTCACAAACAGATTCATACTGGAGAAAGGCCTTACAGCTGTGACCAGTGTGGGAAAACGTTTAATTGGAGCGGTGATCTAAAAACCCATCAGCGTATTCATACTGGAGAAAAACCGTACAGCTGTGACCATTGTGGGAAGAGTTTCACTTGGAGAGCTGAACTAAAACCCCATCAGCAGTTTCATACTGGAGAAAAGCCACACAGCTGTAACCATTGTGGGAAAAGTTTCACTCAAAGGAGTGGCTTACAAAGACATCACTGCGTTCACAAGGGACAAAAATGAAGCCACTTAGGTTGAGCTATGTCAACATAAGCTAGTTTAAAATCTCACTAATTAACTACACTACACTAAACTCTGAACAGGGCCAGATCACCTGTTTTCTCCTGTCTTTCTTCCTGTCTCTCTGACATAACTCACTTTTTGTAAGTGCAATTGCTTCAGAAAGTATTCAGACCCCTTCACTTTTTGCTCACTCTGGTGTGTTGAAAATCCAAAGAAAAATTAATAACGAAATGACAAAATGAAAACACATGTTTAGAAAACTTTGAAAATCAATAGAAAATCTAAAACCTTTGTTACATTACAGTCAGACCCTTTGTTATCGCACTAGCAAATTGAGGTCAGGTTCATTCTGTTTGCTTTTTGCTTTGGATGAGCCTGGAACCTGACTAAGAGTTCATCTGTGCCAAGTCATGTCATGACAAAAAACAAGACATGAAGTCCCAAGAATAAATCAGGACAAGGTCATAAAACTATTTCTCTTTGTAGAGTCACCAGAAAATAAGAATCAGGAACCCAGTAGTCACTGTAACAGAGTTTTGGAAGTCCTACACTGATGGGAGAATATGCCACAAACCACTGGGGCAACATCCTGTTTGAACACAAAAAAACATTTAGAACACTCTGGTGTTTCACTATGTCTGGTGAACACAAGACACTTCTCATCTGGTTAATACTATCCCCACAGGGAAGCATGGTGGCGGAAGCTTCATGGTGTTGGGGGGGTTCTCAGCAACATGTACAGGTATGTTGCTAAGAACTGAAAGAAGAATAAATGCAGCCAAACACTCATTAGGAAAATGCTGCTCCACAGTTCGTTAGACCTGAGATGAAGGTGATGTTTCACCTTTCAGCAAGATGATGATCTAGTGCCAACAACCAGGACAACACTGGAGTTCCTTGAGGAAGTTTCTGACTGTCCTCGAGTGGCCCAGAAGGATGAAGATGACAGTTCAGACACATTATATCTAATGTGATGCAGCTTTAGGACGTGCAAAAAGTGAAGGGGTCTGAAAACTTTCTGATAAAACTGTACTAATATTCTTCTGATTATTGTTAAGCATGTAAAGAATGATATAAAATCTTAAGTACACCAGAGTGGCGTGGGGATTTTTTTCCCAATGCATGAGTGTTGTAAAGTAGTATAGCAGTAAAAAGTTGTGCCTTAAACAGTTTCCTGCTGCACTGCGCTCCAAACGTTGTTTAGGCTATTTAAACAGCTGTTACGGTATAAGAAAAATCAGTTTTCAGTATGAACCAGTATACCGCCCAGCTTCAGTTGTCACAAAGTGTCAAAAGACTAATTGAAGTTGTTCGGCTCGTGTTAAATAACTAGGCTATATTGTTTCTTTCACAGTGCTGGTCATGTTGAAGCTTTTCTGAACACTTACTACCAACAAACAAATGGAATCTTGGGAGATCATTTCTCATTCAGGTCTTAGATTCATCACTTTGCTGAGATTTCTCAACGTTTCACATGGACAGAAGCTGCTATGACCTTTATTTGGACTGACACGTTGCTCGCCTCTGGATCTAACCACATCTACACAGACTTATCTAAAGAGACGCCCATGAACTCTCTCGCTTAGTTTGTAGCCTCAAAATACTTGTTAATTTATTCAGTGTTATGACTTGTTCAACATTTATTTAGTCAATGTAATATTGACTTAGCATTAGATTTGTTATTTAATCTATAGTGTATGTTTATATTTTATCAGTTTCAGCATCATATTTAAACTCCATTCAGATGAATTCAACAATGTTAATCCTGACAAAAGCTTTTTATCTGTTCATGACCAATTTAATTTGAGCTAAGGGGAAATAAAAAGTATGAGAAAACAGGAAAATGACAGAAAATCTCTGCTGTGTCGTGCTTGAGGCACAGTGATTTTTCAGCCGCTGTTTGTGTGGGATGTGGAAGTTTGTTGACTTTGTCTCCACCTGGTGGAATGATAGGAAAGAGCAACTATGTAAAAACAGCCTCCAAATGTTGCAGAGTTATTTGGCATTGCCGAGCTGTGTAAGTATATGTCCCGCATGCCCGAACCCATATAGAAGAAAACCTTGTTTAGTTTTGGAGAAATGTACTATTATTTGTCATTTCTCGCCTCAGTTACATGTCTCAACTTTGCTAATTTACCAGGCTGAATCCTGGATTCATAAAGGCAAAATTAGGAGATTTCAAAGGTCAAAAAGTGCACGTCACCAATCTGTTTCTCTGAAAACACAAATTCTGTAAAAACTGTAAAGAATCATACATTAAATAAACTTGTTTTCAAGCTTTTTCTTGTTAAACGTGTTTATTTTTTCTGTAAGCCAATGATATTTCAGAACAGCTTTGAATGCCCTTAATGTTCACAACAGTAGTGTCAATAAAGATTTTTTTTAAATCTAGATACCGCGAGATTCTGAATCGCGAGATTTGAGGAGAGCTTTCAGCGGTAACAAAATGGCGGCGGAAGGTTTCACCTACACGGATCATTTTAACAGCGAGAACACGGACTACATGGACCAGTATCAGTACCAGACTGGAATTAAGGAGGAGGACCGGGACCCGGAGTTCATAGACTCGGACCAGTACAAGGTTCAAATAAAGGAGGAGAACCAGGACCCGGATTTTACTGACCAGGATCAGTATAAGACTGAAGTAAAGGTGGAGGATCAGGACCCGGATTTCGTCGATCACGACCAGTTCAAGACTGAAATAAAGGTAGAGAATCAAGTCCCGGATTTTACTGACCAGGATCAGTACAAGATTGAAATAAAGGAGGAGGACCACGAGCTGGATTTTACTGACCAGGATCACAAAAACAGATTAAGTGAGCAGGAACAGAACCAGGACCCGGACCAGCAGAGCATCGACCCCGCTGGTTCCACAGGTCCACAGGTCAGTGTTCATAACGAGACTAGAGAGACCGGGACGAGTCTGCAATCAGTAAACTAACTTCTCCTAATAGTTTCTGGTGGGATTAGTTGTTGGCGCATGCTCAGAAGAAACCAGGAAGTGTGTGATACGTGTGTTAGAGCAGTTACAGTAACATACCCAGTGTTAAAGTGTCACAATTATGTTTTTGTATTGTTATAACTTTCAGGACCTGGAAGTTATGAAAGACTGATCGTGTCAAAGGGTCAAATGTGGTGAACGTTAATGTTGTGGACTTTGTGTCCGGGGGCGTATGATTCTTCTCAGAGAGTTCTGATGATGATGATGATGATGTGTCTCACTGCGCTCAGCAGAAACCTTGATGATTAGCAGGTTGAAGGGGGGAGGAAGAGACCTGAAATGATAAGATTACATTAGATTAGAAATCTTTAAATGCAACTTTCCTTTTTCCACAGATAATTCAGCCTTATAAGGAAACGAGCCCGATCGTTTTTATTGTAAATGTTCACATTCCTGGCTTTATTCAGCTCTCACGTTTTCTCCTGTCTCTTAAGAATTAAGATTCATTAATGCCAGAGAGAAATAGTTTTGCCTCCTTACAGCTGCTCTCTGTACAAAAAAGAAAATAAAGGAAAAGAACCACAACCAGATACAAAGATCAGCACAACAGAGAATACTATTACTCAAATACACAAAACACAGATTATACCAAACAAAAACATAAGAACAAAGACATCTTAAAATGCATGGAAATAATTATGATAATGATTGTTTCTCTCCCCCCTCCCCTTTACAGAGGGGGGGAGGTATTGTAGAGTTTAATGGCCACAGGCTGAAACGATCTCCTGTGGCGTTTAGTGGAGAACTTGACGTTAATCAGTCTCTGGCTGAACGTGCTCCTCTGTCCAGCCAGGACACTGTGTAGGGGGTGGGAGGGATTGTCCAGGATTGAGAGGAGTTTGGTCATCATCCTCCACTCAGATACAACATGAGAGGGTCCAGCTCCACTCCAAGACCTGAACCAGCCCTCCTGATTAATTTGTCCAGTCTGTTATTGTCTGTCACCTTCAAGCTCCTGCCCCAGCAAACCACCGCAAAGAAAATGATACTGGACACCACAGACTCATAACATCCACAGCATGGTGCTGCAGACGTTAAAGGACCTGAGCTTCCTCAGAAAATAAAGCCGGTTCTGGACCTTTTTGTACAGAGCCGTCGTGTGTGTAGACCAGTCAAGTTTATTGTCCAAGTGTCCAAATATTTATACTCCGATACAAACTCCACCTCCTCCCACCTTAAGAAGAGAGGGGTGACAGGACCTCCAGATTTCCTGAAGTCCACCACCAGCTCCTTTGTTTTACTGATGTTGAGCTGGAGATCGTTGAGCTCACACCAGTCAACAAAGTTGACCACTACTGCCTGGTACTCTGTGGTGTCTCCACCCTGAATAAATCCTACAACTGCAGAGTCATCAGAGAACTTCTGAAGGTGACAAAACTCTGAGTTGAACCTGAGGTGTACAGGGTGAAGTGGAACGTGGACAAGACCGTCCCCTGTGGAGCACCTGTACTGCAGACCACAGTGTCAGACACACAGTTCTGCAGGCGGACGAACTGGAGGCGGCCAGTGAGATAGTCCATGATCCAGGAAATCATGGGAGTGTCAACCAGCATGTTTTTTAATTTCTCCCCCAGTAGTGCAGGCTTGATGGTGGTGCACTGGAGAAGTCAAAAAACATAATCCTCACTGAGCTCCCAGGTTTGTCCAGGTGAATGAGGATATGAGGTGGATGTCCAGGCATAATTTTTTTTCCACCCAAGAGGAACTTTTTTCAAATGCAGGCTGAGGTTAAGTATGTGTAGGAGGACCCCACTGAGCTGGGGGGCACAGGCTTTCAACACCCTGGGGCTGACTCCATCTGGTCCTTCTGCCTTTGTGGGGTGAAGCCTGTTCAGCTCTCTCCTCACCTGATCTGCTGAGAAGGTCCTCTGGGTGGTGGCTGAGTCATTTGGGGGAGGGGCAGATATTCCAGTTTTAGGGCTGTGCTTGAGGTGGTTCTGAGGCTCAATCTGGAATCTGTTGAAGAAATCTGTTGTGGAAATAAACAGAATTTCTGTCCCAATGGTCTTTTAAGAGGTTTTATTACAAATATATAAAGTATAAAAGGATAAAGCACAAAAAGGAAAGTGCTACTGAGTTATACAGCACAATGCTCTCATGAGAGGGTTCACTATGAAAATGAACCAAGAACAAACTGTTACATGACTATTTATCAACTCTACTCCCTTTCCCACCAATCTATGCTATCTTCATGGTCACAGTCAGCGGCACCTGGCTTCTGCATAGTCTGCCTTTCATGGTCGTCTGCCCTGCCAGACACTAAGTAAACAATGACAGTTCCACAATATCTTAAGACATTAGGAAGAGATGAACTTTAGCACAGTAGTAATAGTAAAACTAATAATTTCCATAACACTCCTCCCTTTGATCATAATATGATCACATACGCAAGGTAATTACACAACCTGTGAAGCATCAGATTCGTCAATTCACCAGATTCAAGACAAATCATCATTAGTCACATGTTGTCAAGCAACTGCTGTATGATCAACGTAACAAATAATATTCTACACAATATCGTCATCATTAATGTGCAAACAAACATCGGACAACTGGCAGTAGCCTGGCTGTAGGTTATCTGCTAGTGGATGGATGCTGGAATGATTACATTCTGTTCAGCATCTGCTCCCTGACCTGGTTCTAGAATAGAAACAATACTGACAACAAAACAAACATAATAACAATCAATCAAACATAACATTTCAATAATAACAGGTCCTGTATAACAGATGGAAAAAATGGAAGTCTGCGTTCCATCGTCGTCCAACGTCGGTGACCCGAAGTCACTCGTGTATATGTTTTCTCTGGAAGTGTGTATGTTAAATAATGTAAATCACCGGTGCAGATGAGAGCGGCGCTTGGCTCACACCCTCACCCTCCTTGGTCAACGCAGCCCCACTTTGTTGTTATTGTGTGTGCATTGTGGGTGATTGTGGGATATGTGCCTCCGGCACTTTTTTACAATGGCTCACATGTACCCAAGTGGTTCGTCCTTTGACCTTGACCGCTGTGTTGGAAGTCAAAAGCACTTGCTGTGGTCCTGTGAACCTCCTTTGTTTCCAGTGTTTTCTCCTGTGGTCCTTGATGAGTATCCAGTCTCCAGGCTTCAAGTCATGCAGAGCTCCAGTGGCTGGAACTGGTAATGCAGCTTTGACCTGTGAGTGAATAGCTGAGAGAGATGCAGAGAGATTCGCGCAATATTGCAACATACTGTCATCATAGAGAGCTGTGGTCAGAACACTTTTCACTGGTTTGAGACCAGTTAGGGGAACTCTACCATACACAATCTCAAAAGGACTCAACCCATGTTTGTTTCTGATACGAGTTCTCATGTAAAACAACACCAGTGGCAAAGCCTGAACCCAATTCAGGCCTGTATCGTCACAACACTTTTGTAGTTTGCTTTTAATTGTCCCATTCTCCCTTTCAATAGCACGTTTTTCACATGGTGATAACTCAATGAAGTCCATCATCCAGTGCTGACCTGGAAAGTCTGGTGGAGGGTGGCCCTGCAAGGGCATCTTGATGGTACCTGTGGAGTTGTTTGCGGCACACATCATGCATCTCTTACAGAAATAATTGAAATAATAAGTTGAAAACCCACGTGTATACCAATGTGCATTCACTACTGAACACACTCCTCCCTTGTTCACATGATCCCGGCCATGTGAAAGGGTGGCAAAGTACTTTAAAAGGCTTTAGGCAAACATGGTTTATTATCTGGCCCATACCAAACACCATCCCTGTAAAGTGCACCAGATCTCTGCCAAAGCAGTTTCTCTGCTTTGTCTGCCTGCTGCTGCATGTCTGCAACATCTGCAAGTGGAGTAGAAGGTTGTGAGAGTGCAGTAAAAGAACCAGCGAAAAGTGAACCCGTTTTAGCTGCTGTCTTAGCGGCTGCATCTGCCATGGCATTACCTAAAGAAATGGGATCAGATTTGTTAGTGTGAGTTTCACATTTCACAACTGCAACATTTTGAGGCAACAAAATGGCATCTAACAATTCTGAAAGAAGTTGATGATGAGCTAAAGGTTTCCCACCTGACGTGAGGAATCCTCTGTGCCTCCAGAGACATGCAAAATCATGCACTGCACCAAACCAATATCTGCCATCTGTCCAAATTGTCACTGTTTTATCTTTAGCCAGTTTGCAGGCTTCAATGAGAGCTTTTAACTCAGCTGCTTGAGCAGAGTAGTATGATGGCAACTTTCCACTTATTAGAATTTGATGTGCTTTAACAACAGCAAAACCTACATTGTTTTTGCCCGTGCAGTCATCACGGGAAGCAGAACCATCTACGAACAGTTCTAAATCAGGGTTGGGCAGTGGTGTAGATTGCAGATCTGGTCTAGGAGAACACACAGTTTCCAACACCTCTACGCAATCATGAGATTCCCCATCTGTCTCTAGAGGAAGAAGAGTTGCAGGATTAAGAACATTGCAACGGCTCACATGAAC
>JAUYWH010000433.1:0-10010 GCA_034779795.1 Ctenopoma multispine
ATGTCATTCTTGGCTTTCTCAAGTAGCTGTTCGGCATACTGGAGTCTGTTTACCAGGTCTTTCTGGGCAGCATTTGCATGTTGATGGTTGAGCTGAGCTGCTGTCAGGGCTGCTTGGAGCTCCTTAACTTGTTCCGTTGTTTCCTGCTCCCTCTCGTTGGGTGCTTTGAGTTGATCTTGAACTTTCACTTCCAGCTTGTCTATGCGGCGTAGAGCACATGTCAGCTCTTCTTGAAGGTGGGTGACGTGCTTGTCGCTAAGTTTCAGCTGGGTCGTGAAGGCATAGCTTAGGGAGCTGGTGATTTTGACTAGCTCCTCATGGTTGTTGTTCTGGCTTGAATCTTGTGTCAGGAATCTTCTCAGGATTAGGATTATTATTAAAAATAATAACAGTTCAAGGGTCTTGGTGGTGAGGCTGTCTGTCATGCCTCTCAGCCAAGTGTTCCCATCTTCCCCTTGTGCAAAGGGGTCTGCAGTCTGCGGCATGTTGGCACGCTAGGGAGAAGAGAGACTGACACAGATCTGTGTGGAGTGAAAGCCTATGTGTGTTGCAACAACTAAGTGTTGTGTCAGTGATTTTGAACCACTAGTTAAATGTTGTGATGCCTGTGTTGGTCTCAGGGTGTCTAGGTTGTAGACTAAAGGTGTGAAGACTTCGTCACTCTAATGAGGAAGAGGGAAAAGAGAGAAAAAGGTGAAAAACAAATTCAATTAAAATAAACAATTTCTCTTTTTTTTTTTCAAATGAGGAAAATTCTTTTTATTTTAATTAAATGTTGTTAACAAGAAGGAAAACAATATTATTAAATCTGTTTTAGACAAACAAATATAATAATAATTCTGATATCTCTTTTTTAAGTCTGACAGGATTGACAACGTACACCTTACAGTTGTACCGCTCACCAGGGAGGCTGCAAAGGCAACGGTTGTTCAAAACTTCTCTATTAAAATTGATCTCAGCGTTGCATGAGATGTTAAAATTTTGGTTGCGTTTTCCAATGTGGGGAGGCTAGGAAGAACGAAAGAGGGTTTGATTACAATCAAATTCGTAAAGATGAGTAGTCCTTTTCACAAGATTGTGTATCTCATTCACTTAGAATTGATTGATGGTTCTTGCAGGTCCCTACAAATGTGAAAAGTGAAGAGGAAAGAAAGCAGGAGAGAAGGGAAGGAGACAGTAATTTGAGTGGATCGGTTCCACTAGCGAGCAGTTATGCCCGACTACGAGTAGAGCGTTGTTTTCAGTTGCTACACAACTATTCAACAAAAATAAATTTTGGGTGAAAGATTTGTCTCTAATTTATTTGAACTCGTAGTGAGGGATAACAATGTCTCCTATTAAGGCTCAGTTGAGACAAAGTAAAATTGAAATTAAATAAAGGAGAAAATCAGTAAATAAAAATAGTGGCTAAGTGTATAACCAAAACAGGAAGAATGAGGGGGTAAAACACACTAAAGTAAAGAGTGAGTATAAGTTTGAATGGAATCTGGGTGATAAATCAACTAGGTAGAATAAGTTTACTTAAACCTTCAAAGTTCAAGACTTATTTGTACCTAAAATGATTAGGCCCGAAGAGAATACTAGAAGTAATGATCATATGAAACGATCTGAGGGGAAAACTTGAATGATTCCAAATAAATTTAATGTTAATTAAATTTTGAATTTGGCACAATTAATAATTGTGAACTAGTATTTCCCTTTCTAGTAAAATGCAAATAAGTGGTAAGAAGTGAGAAATTAGAGAAATAAGAAAGAGGAAGACCAACAAGTGTACCAGTTGAGATGTTTAAAGGGTTAAACCACTGTAGCTTTTCAAACACACACTATTCAACCACTGGATGGTGATGGTAATGCTAACCTTTGAGGCTAATGGCTTTAGCATATACTTCAATGTGTAAACAACAGTTCGTTAGCTTAGCAATAGCACGCAAGTTTGTTTACAATAGCATCGATGTGCTGCGCATGTGCAGTTCAGAGTTGCTCCGGAAGTAGGTTGACTTCCGTGTCACGATCGTAACCGTGGCAACCAAAACAACTAGTGAACTAGCATCTTTGCATTGTAAGTACAGTTAAGCATGTTAAATGAAATGTCGGCGCATTTCAACACTGTACAAATAAACAACACCGCTTTTAGTTGGTTCTGCGATGTGGCTCTTAAACTCTCAGTTGGTTCAGAGTTTGACTTTATTCAAATAACAGCTTCGTGCTGCAGTCGGGGGAAACGGTGTATCATCAAAAGCCCGCGCCAGTTTCTCTGGCCACACAAACACAACAGGTTTTCTTCGCTGTTGGTTCAAAGTTAAACTTTTAAAGCTCCCATTTAAATCGCTCTCTGACACACGCAGTGTCGAGCGAGATTAAATTCACTTTGTGAGCAGTGTACACAAACAGGCAAGCATTATTCTCTAATGTTTAACCCAGGGAGGCAAATATTATAGTTGATTTGACAATGGGACACGCACTGAAAATCAAACTATAAATCATAGGCTTTAATAAATAGATTTGAGGAACACGCTCAAACTATTCTTTTATCCACCGATTTATTTTCCTTTTAATCGCTGCAGTTTAGCTCCGATCGGCTAACAGTTTAGCTGAGATTCAGAGTTTATAGCTATTGAATGAAACACACTGGAACACGCAATGATATCATTTCAGCTATAAAACAAGGCATTACAGAAAAGAGGAACACGCTCAATTTCGACCTTATTGTACGATCTCAGATGTTAACTAAGTTCACTTACTGCAGTTTGAGAAACTCTTCCTCCAGTTACAGACTCCTCTGTGTTCATTCATTCAAGCAGGCGCGCGCTGCTGACGTCACACACGCGCACGAGCACGCACACACACTAGTCTCCGCTCAGAAGCGTCTCTCATCCGCGGCAATAGAAAAGATTAAATAACTTGGTTTATGCTCACAATTTAGATTAATCTGCCCGCATTATTCTCCACCAAAAATGTAACGTAAAATACGTAATATATATTTCATTTAAAGAAATAGTTTAATTTAGCTCAAAGGGAATTATTTATGATTTTATATATATTTTGAACAGACTCGCTGTTTCACTGCACGAGCTGTATAACAGACTCTGCACTGGATATTAAAATCCCAAAATATAGTGAAAACACTATTAAATAGCACAGTAACAAGATCAGCAGATTAAGACATTAACTTATGAGCACAAAACACAAGATACTTCTCTTTTCAATACAAATAAGAATTTATTTGTATAAACCTAAGACATAAACTAACCTAACACATGAACACACGCATTCACACATTCACACGTTGCAGAGAGAGAGAAAGTAAAGAAAGGATGAGTAAAGAGAATGAAAATGTGAAATCCCAAGTTTATAGCAATATGTGTTATTCCCTAGACCTGAACAACCATCAATCACTTATTTAACCCTCGCATTGAGTTTCTCAATGAGGCTAAAATTCATATTAAATGCACCAATCCAACTAAAAGTCTGGAGTTGTTTTACTTGCGTTGCTGGGGTTCCCTTTTTGTCGTCTCTTTGCAGAAGAGGGTTTTCCCGAGGTTATTGATTGGCTGGAAGTTCAGTAGTCTTTGAAGTGATGTCTTGGGAAGCCAACGGTTGGGCGTTGGCTGGCGATGGTTTCAGTTGCTTGTTGAAGTTTGAAGCGGGTTCAGTCGAACTGGACTTTGCGGCAAACTTAACTTTGAACACGAAACTCAACAGAAAGAAAAGAAACTCAAATAAAAGGATGTAAAGAGACTAGGTGGTTTTTCTTCTCATCATGGTGTTGAGTAGCAGCTGGCCTGTAGGCCAGAGCACATGGTGCTCAAAGAGCAGCGTCAAAACAGAGCATTTTAAGAAGAAGAGTAAGAGAGGAGTTGAAGAGAGGCTAAGAGGAGTTGAAGAGCTTAAAAAGAGTGCTGAAGAGAGAGTTTGATGGTGTCCTGAGGTTTTAAACTCGGCTTTCAGACCGTCCCATCTGGACGTCTTGACCAATTAGATACTGTCTTTGCTTGGGGTGTTGTTCTGCCCGCCCCTCCAAACAATAAATCAACCTGTTATCTGTTCAGTCAGAGGTCCGAACTTTACAAGCTCTTGCAAAGTATACTTTGAACAAGATTTCTTTAAACAAGATTATGATACATTTGACAGAGAATTGATTGGAAGAAACATTTAAAGCATGAATTTTCAAGCTCACAGATACCAAACATGATGAATATAAAGTCCATAGTCAGTAAAAAGGCATACACAATATGTGATTAAAAACATGATAATCTAAATGTGTGGGTTACATACATAATATGCAGTTATGCATAGAAATGATTAGTTTCATAAGTCCTTTTAAGATGATTTTTGGTACATATGGAAAAGAAAGTCATTGTATGGTTCTGCGTAGAACAAAAAGGTTTTCTTTGGGTAGGAAAGGAATTTAGTCTGGTCTTTGTCTTGACTGTGGGGGAGAGACCCGCCCAAGAGAGACGTGTAGCTCGTGATTTTCTATCACAGGTTTACATGTGACGGCCATTTCTTTGACCATTAGTCTTGATTATTTGCCCCAAATTTGACAATCTCCTTCCGCAGTTGGAATTATCAATAAGTGTTCCTTTTGTTTTAATGTTGCAAGCTGTTCTGTGAAAGAGTTGGTTGGTTCGCTTGCTTCAAACTAGTGGTGCCAGAATCGAATTTACGATGCTGCGTTTCCTTGGTCTCTCTCTGTCCCTGGAATGTCAGCTTCTCAGGTTTCAATGTTCTGATCGCATCCGAAATTTGTCTGATTCAGCCCCTGATACTCTACAGCACATAGGCAAGGTAAGTTTATTTATATAGCACATTTCATACACAGTGGTAATTCAAAGTGCTTTACATAAAAGGAAGTAAAATAGTCATTAAAAAAATAATAATCACAGCAATAAAAACAAGGAATTAAAAATAATAAAGACATGGAATTAGAAATTGATTTAAAATGAATTTAAAACAGAAATAGAAAATGATTATACATAAAATACAGTGCAGTCAGTTCGGACATAGCACAGTGCTCATTCAACAAATGCACAGCTAAACAGATGAGTTTTGAGTCTGGATTTAAATGTGGCTAATGTTTTAGCACATCTGATCTCTTCTGGAAGCTGGTTCCAACTGCGGGTGGCATAATAGCTAAAAGCGGACTCCCCTTGTTTGGTGTGAACCCTTGGTATTTCTAACTGACTCGATCCTAATGATCTGAGTGGTCTGTTAGGTTTATATTCAGTGAGCATATCAGCAATATATTTAGGTCCTAGGCCATTGAGTGACTTATAAACGAGTAAAAGTACTTTAAAATCAATCCTAAATGTAACTGGAAGCCAGTGTAAGGACCTGAGGACTGGTGTGATATGCTCAGATTTTCTGGTTCTAGTCAGAATCCTGGCAGCAGCGTTCTGGATGAGCTGCAGCTGTCTAATGGTCTTCTTGGGAAGGCCGGTGAGGAGACCATTACAATAATCCACCCTGCTGGTGATAAAGGCATGAACAAGTTTCTCCAAGTCTTGACTGGAAACAAAACATCTAATTCTTGCAATGTTTTTGAGATGATAGTATGCTGATTTAGTTACTGCTTTGACATGACTACTAAAACTAAGGTCTGTCTCCAGAATCACACCAAGATTTTTGACTTGATTTTTAGTAGTTTGACCCCTAGAGTCAAGATATGCATTCACCTTGAGAACTTCATCTTTGTTTCCAAATGCAATGACTTCAGTTTTCTCCTTGTTTAACTGAAGAAAGTTTTGGCACATCCAACTGTTAATTTCATCAATGCATTGGCAGAGGGAGTCGATGGGGCTGTAGTCATTTGGAGATAAGGCTAGGTAAATCTGGGTATCATCAGCATAGCTGTGATAGGCAATTTGTTTTTTCCTCATTATCTGACTTAGTGGGAGCATATACAGGCTAAACAAGAGCGGTGCAAGAATTGAGCCTTGTGGGACTCCGCATGTCATGGCTGTCCACTTAGACTTATGCTCTCCTATACTCACATAATAACCTCTCCCTTCTAAGTATGACCTGAACCATTTGAGTGCCATCCCAGAAAGCCCGACCCAGTTTTCCAGTCTCCCTAGAAGTATGTTATGATCGACAGTGTCAAACGCGGCACTAAGATCTAGTAATACCAGCACTGATATTTTGCCAGAATCAGAATTAAAGCGAATATCATTTATTATCTTAATGAGTGCTGTCTCTGTGCTGTGATGCGCTCGGAAACCAGATTGAAAATTGTCCAGGTATCCATTTGAGTTTAAGTAGTTGTTCAGCTGATTAAAAACTACCTTTTCAATAATCTTACCTATGAAAGGAAGATTTGATATTGGTCTATAGTTGCTCAACATGGTGTTATCAAGATTGCGCTTTTTCAGAAGGGGCTTAACAACTGCAGTTTTTAGGGAGTTTGGAAAAGTCCCGGAAAGAAGTGAGGCGTTCACCACTTCTAAGAGATCTGCTTCTAAACAGTTAAGCACACTTTTGAAAAAAGATGTGGGAAGTGAGTCAAGAAAGCAGGTTGACGATTTAAGATGCTGTACTATTTCTTCCAAAATTTTGCTATCAATTGCTTCAAAAACAGACATAGTCACTTCTTTTTGAAATTGCGGTCGAATCTGTGTGACCTCTGCATAGCTTGAGGATGTGCCAATCTCCTTTCTGATATTATTGATCTTCTCAGAAAAGAAGGAAGCAAACTCATTGCATTTGCTGTCAGAGAGCATTTCACTGGGAATCTGACTTGGGGGGTTTGTCAGTCTCTCAACTGTCGCAAAAAGAGTGCGAGTGTTGTTTAAGTTACTGTTTATAAGGTTTGAGAAGTAGGTCTGTCTAGCTGTGGCTAGTTCCACATTGAAAGCATGAAGGCTGTCTTTATAGATGCTATAGTGAATTTCGAGTTTCGTCTTCCGCCACATCCGCTCAGCTTTTCTGCATTGTCTTTTCATATTCTGAACTGCTGTTGATTTTCTCCAAAATGATTTTTGTCTGCCAGTCTTCTTTCTGACCTTTATCGGAGCAATATCATCAATAACATTCTTAACTTTTAAGTTAAATGAATCTAGGAGAAGATCAACAGAGTCTGCAGAAATGCTTGGTGTTAAAGATATTGCCTTCATAAATAGCGCACTAGTGTTCTCATTGATGCATCTCTTTCTGACAGAGACAGATCTAGATTCAGTGGTGACAGAGATCAATATATCAAAGAAAATACAGAAGTGATCAGACAGTGCTACATCCTTAATAACAATGGATGAAATGTTTAGACCTCTGCTGATGAGTAAATCTAGAGTGTGTCCACGAGTGTGTGTGGGTCCATGCACATGCTGACTCAGGTCAAAAGTGTTTAAAACAGTTATAATTTCTTTTGTAGTTTTGATTTCTGCATTATCTATGTGAATATTAAAATCCCCTGCAATAGCAAAACAGTCAAACTCTGAGGAAATCATTGATAACAGTTCTGTGAGCTCTTCAACAAAGGCTGGAGAGTATTTTGGAGGCCGGTAAACAATGACAAACAGAGTGCGTGGAGCACCTTTCAGCACAATACCTAGATATTCAAAAGACAAGTACTGACCAAATGAAACTTGCTTGCATTGATAAACATCTTTAAATAGAGCAGCTACACCTCCACCTCTCCTAACAGTCCTGCAGACACTTATAAAATTAAAGTTAGGACGGGCTGTTTCAGTTAAGACTGTTGCACTGCAGCTGTCTTCTAGCCATGTTTCATTTAGAAACATAAAATCCAGGTTGTTTGTGGTTATTAAATCATTGATCAGAAATGATTTATTTTTTAGTGAGCGAATGTTTAAAAATGCTAACTTGATGGAATTATATTTTGTCTCTACAGCAATCTTAGATTGACGCATTATAGGCCGCAGATTAGATGGGTCAGCCGTACGGCTTGAGAAGGCCTTAGACTTTCTATCACGTGATAAAACAGAAATAGAGAAGGCTACAGGCACACTGGGCTCCCGCTTGTTCTGTAAACATTTGTGAATGTTGCTGCTAATATAGCGGGGACCCGACACATATCATTTAGAGCTGTTATCAGTTGTTTTTGGTTCACCTACAGCCGATGGAGGGTTTGGGCCCTGGCGTTGTGGCAGCGGCCGGAGAGCTCTCACAGGAGGAGGAGGAGGAGGAGGAGGGAGAGCTGGGCCTGCAGTCTTTGGTGGTTGGGGGGCCCGCCGTTTTTTAGTTGATATCTGGGGGCTTGCAGCGAAAGAGTGGGAGAGTTTGGTCCCAGCATACACCAGTTCCTCCATTTTCTGTGAGAAGCTTAGAAGTGGAGATGCTGGAGAGAGGGATAATGTGTCTGGCGAGATGGGCTCTGCCTCTGGTGTTTCCGGTGGCTGTAATATGTTGTCCTGGTTTCCCTGGCTGTTTTCCAGAAAGTCGTCCTTGGGTGCTGAGTCTTGGAGCTGTTGTAATACGTCACAATCTACATGTGATGAGCTCTGTGGGCAGAGCTCAGCCGGGATGTCCATGAGCAGTGGTTGTTTTGACTGCGTGGCGTTATCTGTGTCCTTGTGGGATTCTTCAACCACATGATGACTCGGAAGCTGATATGAAGTCCTGTGGTCACTCATTTTTTGTCCAGGTGTGTGTGTGAGTGGATTGGCACACACCACTGAAGGATGACGGAGGGAGAAATAGATATTGTCCTTTAGCACTCTTACACCAAGTTTGTTTGGGTGGAGGCCATCCAGTTTAAACAGTTGTCTGTGGCCCCAGAAAATATTGAAGTTGTCGATGAAGTTGACTCCTTTTGTACTGCAGGTTCTTTGTAGCCATGTATTCAGCCCAAGCAACCGTGAAAACATGTTAGTTCCCCTTGCTGGGAGTGGTCCACTGATGAACGACTGAACTTCAAGACTTTGAAGAGTTTCAAAGAGTTCACTGAAATCCTTCTTAAGGAGTTCTGACTGCTCTTTCCGAATATCATTCTTCCCCACGTGGATGATGACTCGATTTGCAGTCTTGTGCTTCATCAGAATGTTCCGAAGTTCCTTGTTCACATCAGAGACGGTTGCTTGAGGAAAGCAGCATGTAGTTGTAGTCCTGCTACTGATGTTTCTGATAATGGAGTCGCCCACTATCAGAGTCCTGGGCTCGGCTGCACTCTGAGCTGAATGCCGCTGTCTGCTCGACCTTGAGCGCCTGTTAGTAGCGATGTTAGCTGCTGGCTGATTCGATCCGAGTTTAGTCACATTTGGGGATTCCTCATCCACATTCATCAATGCTTCAAATCTGTTCTCAAGATGTATAGAGGGTTGTAGAATACCAGTGTTTACAAGCCTTGTTATAGCTGTATCTGGGGTAGAGGATGCTATGGCAGCAATATGAGATACTCGTGACAATCTGATGTCTCGAGTGCCTTTGGGTCTCGCTCCCTGTTTGTGCCATCGATTAGTCTGTCGATCAGTTTTGGTTTGTTCCTCTACACTTGGTATAAACTGTTGAGATTCACTAGATTCACAGGACTCACCGGCTGTATGCTGAGGGGGTCCGTGATGACCATCTGCTATGTGTTCCATCTGTTTTGGAAGTCCAGCAAGTAACTTTGTTTCAAGAACTGCAACCCTTTGTAGAAGTTTGTGGCAGTTCATGCAACAAGTAGATTCCATGAGAGGCATTTTCTCTCATCTGTTTGAGTGTAGACAGCTGTATTTTTCCGTCTCCGGAATGTAAACTGCTGGCAGTGGGAAGCAAAGAGTCTTCTTTTTCCAAAAAATGTGTTGTTTGAGCACTGTGCTGATCTGCTGAAGTTAAAATCTTAGAGAGATCCGAGAAAAGTACAAAAATAGGGAGCAAAGCGCAGAGCAATAAGCAAGAGCGTCTGACCAGTAGCAAACAGAAAGAAATCGCAACGAAGCTTGGTGTCTACGACCCGGAGTTGTGCAAAAAGCGACGCAGAGAAACATCAGATGCAAGTTTTCCAAAGCCATGAAAAGAATGAAAGGAAAGAGTAAAGATATAAGGTAGCAAGTACTAAATACATGTGTTTCATG
>JAUYWH010000434.1:0-7500 GCA_034779795.1 Ctenopoma multispine
TCTTTTGATTTAAGGGGGCAGGACGTTTGTTTAAGGGGGCAACGCCCCCTCTTGCCCCAGCGTAGAGCCGGGCCCGTGTTGTAGGGTCCTGATGACACCTAGTTTTTTCTACCTTAAATACTGATCCGTATGTGTGGGTTTATGGTTCTACTGTATACTTAGGTAAGAACTGATTTAACAGATATACTGTATATTTGGACATTTTTTGTGGCTGACACTCCTACGTCACTCCCTAGTCAGAGGGCCTCACAGAACGCAACTAATGCTCTTAATTCCTCTTAGTAATTAATTCAAATGAACTTAACTTATCAGTGGATATTATATATGAGTAATATATGAGTATTAGAATTAGGGATGTCTGATAATATCAGCCTACCGATAATATCGGCCTATACTGGCATTAAAATGTAATATCGGAAAATATCGGTATCGCTTTTTACTCTTGTGCTGTCGTGACTATGTGAAGCTATCAATAATGTATTCATTAGACGGCCACCGAACAAAATAAAAGAGGTCTCCACACAAGGCTTGCTTTTCTGGATTTCACTCACAAAGACGAAAGTTCCCCAAGGAACAAGCATGTAGGAACATTTAGTGTGTACATGAGCTCTCTTATTTCTACCAAAGCACTTGTTAACATTACCGGAACATAAGTCAAAGATAGGTCCATGGCGAGAGCGCTGACTCGCTCACGTAAAATAATCCTCCAACATAGATAATTTGTTGTACAGATTACTTATCTTAGTCTTACTCGAATCAGATTTCAAAACCAAAACACAGTTTTTAGCATGAATTTACTAACACTATTTATTAACTGTGAACTTATTTATCAACTTATTTATTTAACTTAATCGCATTATGAACTAATTACTGTCTTTGACCAAAAGGCATCACACTTTTAATGACACAACTTTTACATACCATGCACATATTATACATCAAACTCTCCAGCTACTTCTTCTCTCTCTCAAAATGTCAAGATATGACAAATCTGAGGTAGAGTTTTTGAGATATTTCTGTTTGTATGACACAGCTTGCAATAATGTTTAAAGTTTAAGTATGCATGAAAGGAGACATGTAATGTTAGTTACCTAAAATTATTTAGTTTTAAATTTTTTAATGAGGGGTGACCCCGCATATATCAGTATCAGAAATTAAGAGTTAGACAATATCGGTATATCGGATATAAAAAGCCAATATGGAACATCCCTAGTTAGAATATATGTGTAAAATGTCCCCCAAGACTAAGAATGTGACTTTTATCTCCTTGGCGTCTTTGCACTGCGAAGTGCAGGAAATGAAGGAAAAAACGCAGAAATATATTTTTTGCTTTTTTGGTTTGGTTTATATGTAAGGCAAGCAGTTTTAATTCAAGTGAATGTTTTAGCCCATATCTGTGGTGGCCGAAGCCATGGGGCTGCATCTAATGAATATTCATAGATCCTGGAATTTACAATGAGGGAAACAGATCAGACCTCTTTCCGGACAGACAAAATGGTTTTCATAGCAGAGCACTTATATATGCTTAAAAAATGTGAGTGGAGTGGAGCTTTAAAAGCTTTTTCCCTTTTTCTGTCCTTGTGACCTTCCTTTCTTTGGTCAAATGGCTGTGTAGTTTGTCAAAAGCAGTATAACAGGTACATATTTTCCCAGCCATCTCCCCGCATCTAACTTTCAACTCTAAATCATTTCTGAGCTGCTATAAGCATACAGTAATTCACAGTTCTGTCTATGCATATGTAAACCTATTTACAAGCCTCAGATTTATGTATCAAATTAATTCTAAGGTTTTGCCGTTTAATGTGTATCATTCCAAACTAAATGTTTGAAATAAAATAGAAAAGAAATTATGTATCTTTGTCCAAACACTAACAGTCTCAACTGTATAACCGGGTAAGTATCAGTTTTCTACTCAATTTTACAGTCTTTAAGATCTATAATCTAACAAGATTTCTTCAGGTTATATAATATTTAGGACAAACACCAGAGCTGTTTCTACTTCATTTTCAGTCAATTCAGTCCAAGTAGGACAAATGATAGTAGGAATGTGCAATATATATCCTTTTCAATAATATCAAAATTCTTATTTTGACGATGAAGCAGAACACATTATCAAGTTATCGACTCCTTTTGGCAATAAACTGTTTTTAAGAGTTAATCATGCGGTGCTACTCAAGTTTTAGTAGTGCGCCTGTCTGCTCCAGCCAGATGCAGCAACATGCTATTTAGTGTTAAACTGTCGCTGAGCTATGTCAGACGAAAGAGACCCAGACACACAAGCTAACAGCTCCGCAGTGGTCGTCTTCCTCTTTAGAGCTTCTGTCAAGAAGTGAGTCTTAGTCTCTCGTCTGGAGATAATTTGGTTTAAGAGGGAGGACGTCAGACAAACTAACCTAATCTGTAATTTATGTGGAAAAGCGGTTGCAGTGAAAGTCGCTCTGACACCAAACCAGTTTCACCATCCCCGGACACTGGACTCAGTATGAGGAACATGAAACGCTTCAGGGGTCTGACAAACAAACCACAAACCACAATCACAGCACAACAAACTTTGGCAAAGTCGTTTGTCAAAAATAAGCTTACCAAAAGGAAAGACATAACCAAAGCAGTCAGTCACAAATTACAGTGGAACCTTGGATTGTAAGCATAATTTGTCCCGCTAATGTGGTCGTAATCCAAAACAAAGTATATCAAATCACAACCCAAAAATATTTGTATAAAAATGATTGATACAACATATAAGGTAAAACCAGCCAAACCAGCATTCACTTTCTGGATTGAATCGCCCCAGCCAGCGCACTTTCACAACAAGTGTATACATACTACTTGTTTTGTAAGTTTTGAATAACTTCAAGAAGACATTTAAGCATTGTTTATGTATTTTTTCTGTGCTGTTTTTTGGTATTACCACAGTAACAGTAAATATCCTATTACAGAGTGAACAGATCGAAAATAAGGCTTAACAATTTTTTGGGTTGTTAATATATCGTTTAATTCTCGTTATCGGGAAATGGCAAAAATATTGTAATATAATATTTTGTCAATATCAAACACCCCTAAATGATGGAATGAAAATGTGTTTCCTGTGTGCTAATGGTAGAACTTACAGGCTGTGTGGTGTGAGATGTGACTTCATTCGGGCCCTCCTGACCCTGCTGATGGTCCATGAGCTGCGGTGCACAGATACTGGCTACAGGGTTGTGTAAGTCCCCCTAAAGGCACACAAGAAATGCCCTCACACATTGTAAGATGTGTAAAATCTTCATTAAACTATGAAAACTGTAACATAATTCTAAATGTTTGAACTTACCGCCATCATGCTGCAAAGAATGGGTTCATTTCTAAACCAAGGAGCCAAAATTGCACTGGGATGGTTGCTGTCTGGTGGACCAGACCCAGTGCTAAAAAAAAAACAAAAATACCTGAAGTCATTTTAACTCTCCAAAGACATAATTTCCTTCCAACCGATAGTTACTTACTCAGTGAGAGGATAATACTGAGTCGACTGGGGCTCCAGGAGGTAGTTTGGATAAGTAATTGCACACTGAGTGGACTGACACAGACAGGGGCACCTGCTATTAAGAGATACTTTATATACACCAGTGAAGTCTGAACGTGAAAAAAAAATTTAGCATGTAACTCATTTTGGTAATGGTTGATAAAAAGCCAGAACCGAAAAAGAGAAAGAAAAGAGAGAACACTTAAATAAGAAAATAGTTCATTCATTAAGAGTGCACCTTAAGCTAAGGGGATCCACCACTCCTGGCTGGATAGTATGCTGATGAGGATGAGGAACTATTTCAGGCATGCTAGTTTCTGAAGGGCACCCTTCCCAAAAAGCAGTCCCTGCAGGGCCAGGGTGGACATTATTTTCCACAGAACCACAATCTTTTGAAGAAGAGTCATCACTCCCAATATATTGCTGTATGCTGTGTGTTGTTTTCAGCTCTGGTGTTGAACTATTCATCCTACCAGGATGGACATCACCTGTTATAATGATACACCAGAAAACATATACATAGTTGTTAACTTTCACTTCTCTATCACTGGTCCAGCTTTTTGTTTGGCTTTTATACTTTAATAAAATATGGCATAAAAAACATAATCTATTTCTTAAATGATGAAACCTGTGCCTCATCCTTTATTGCTCATGGACAAAGCGGGATTTTACACTGCCCTTATCTGCTAACTACTACTAAGTTTCACTTCTAAAAGTTTTTTTTATTTTCTTAAAATTATTTATTTTTCTACAAGTAGCTCTCCACTAGGCTAATTAACATTAGCTGTTATCTCTTATCATTTAGCATGTAGCTATTACTATAGGCAGATATGGTAAGTAACATAACAGATTATTTTTACTCATACTCCGCTGCAGTTCAGAGAGAAATGTACTTATTAAATCTACAACATTTATGTTACTGCTTTAGTTACTTTTTTTCGAAATGTAAACTATTGTGTATGATCAACATAATCCATCTCAAGGCACTTACAGCATAAGACTAAATCTTTCAAACCTTTAAAGCACTACTTAGCACTTCTATTTGAAAAAAAAATGTTGAAATGGTACTTCTACTTATAGTAGACTATATATTTTCAGGCAAGTATTTGCATTTTTACTTGAGTACTGAGTTTGTGTGACGTTACCTCTGCCATCTTTCGTTAGACTTAGCTTAACGTAACGTTAGCTAACTTTGTTTAGCTTACATTAAAGCTAATATCAACGCTAACTGAATAATTTCGAATCTGTCAATTTTAACACAAGAAAATGTAACAGGTGTACTCTAAAGGTTTCTTAACTTTGAAGAACTGTTAACCTAACTTACACTAGTAAAATTTGTTCTGGTGAGATTCAAGCCAACTCTCTGGCTCAGTTTTGTAATTAGTTTTTTCGTCAATAATGGTGCGCTCGTTAAAGCACAAACTGTGTCAGAAGTCTGTATTACAATACTTGTTTTGCTGTCGTAGGTGAAAAAATTAAACGCACCGCAGGGCTGGGCCGAGCTCAGAGCTCCAACTGTTAATCTTTCTAAATCAACTGTGAGACGCACAAACGGAGTGGTACCTCCACTTACTGAAAGAAGCGTCGGAATTCTTACCATCTAACACTGAACATGGAGAGATTTTGCTTTAAAGCAGCGACCTACCAGCAGAAACATGTAAACGAAAAAGAACATCGCTGCAAAACTTGTAATTGTAAGTAACTGTTGCTAAAGTAATCGTTGTACTTCATGTTGTCCTATTCCTATGTTTGTTGGGTTAAACTCCGATCAAATAGTGTTTAATCAGAACAAGAGCTGCTTAATCTAGTATGTCGACACAGTATGTCCCTCAACTGTGCTTTTTCAGCCAAAGCATCATTAAAAAAAACATTCCACAATTATTTCTGTTAAGCAACCTGCTGTTTGTAAAGAAGTCTTCAGGTTTACGAGTATCACTGAAGTCAGCATCTAGCAACCTGCGTGATTACGTTGACATTTGAAACGCTAGTCAGCTTTCACGCTTATCGAGAGGAGATCCGCTCCTCGAAACTGTCATTATGTCTCCGAGTTTGTGTAAATCCGTGCTAATAACGGGCTCCAGCAGAGGAATAGGGCTCCAGCTGGTGAAAGAGCTAGCTAAAAGCAGCAACAGACCCGCTACTATCATAGCGACTGCTCGCAACCCCAGTGGCTCCACGGTAATAACATCTACGTTTGGTACATGAACGCAACGTGTTTTTAAATGCTCGTCAAATGCGCGCGAGCCCCGCTGTTAGCTGTTTTATTTAAGACGTAAACTGTGTTTTTCTAGGCACATTTCACATGTTGGACATTTCCCAATCGAAGTCGAACTCGAAAACTGGGACCAAGTCCCAAGACTACGCCGAAAAGCAGAAACTCTGATGCCACTCAGTACTGCTGGACCACAGAAACGCATTTCATCTAGCCTTCAAAGTAGAGACTGTTTAGACTGCATAAGTAAATGACATGTATTATTATGTATACCAACATGTGCCCTGATGCATTATGCATAGAAGCTCCGCAGACGTCGCCGTGTGTACACCACACTCAGTGTTAAAGAAAAGTTGACCACACACTAAAAAAGAAACAAACAGCAACTGGCAGATAAAATAATCACTTTGGTATGTATATAAGAAGAGAACATGAACAATACACCATCAAAAAATGGCATAAACCCATTAAGCAGCATTGCCTTATGAAAGCTCACCTGTGACAAACTCAGAATCCACTAGAACCTGAGACACACTTTACTGATTTAGCAGTGCTGGAAAACTCATTAGAATTGAATACCTGCCAGTGCTGTATATCTGTTAAATAAAAGTTAGTTACTGCATATATGTTTACATTTGGAGATGAATACATGTAAAGTAAATGTAAATAAACTTGTACTACAGTAGAAATCGCACAAAACGATCATGTAATGTACATTGTATTTTCCTTAATCACTTTTATTCACTAAATTTCCTTCTCAATGTAGGATCTACAAGAGTTGTCTAAAACCTATCCAGGTGTTCATGTCTTGACACTAGGTGAGTCTGTGTGTACTGCTCCTTTACTTTATTTGTTGTACTGCAGCTTTTTCAGTTAACTCACTTACAAACAGGAGGTTGCTGTCATCTCACTGCGTTGTTTCCAGATGTGGACAGCCAGGAGAGTATCAGCTCAGCCCTGGAGGAAGTCAAGTCCATTGTAGGAGCAAATGGACTAAACTGTCTGATCAATAACGCAGCCATTGGACTCACCATGGACATCGAGACCATCACCGCAGACGCCATGATAAAGACCTTCAAGGTCAACACTGTTGCCCCACTCTTCATCACAAAGGTAAAGTAGTCCACACTTTTCTACCCAAACGCTTTACACTACTTCTCATTTACGCACAGAAATACACACTGACAGCAGAGCTGTCACTCAGCTGCCCTGGCTGGCTGGGGGCACTTTTGGGATCAGTGCCTTGGGTATGTTTATATTTTGTGCAGGTCATACTGAAGATTGGGAATTATGGGGCAGAGACTCACCGGAAGGAGTGAATCAGACAATGAAAAATTGCCTCAACTACAGACCTAATCATTGTTTTTGAACAAAACAAAACTGCTCAGATTATTGTTGATTATCAAACTATCAGACGTAACATAACTTTATAAATACTTCAAAGGGAAAATTCATGTGTCACAGTAGCAGAGTAATAATTTTATCAAAAGTTATAAACAAGAAAACAGAATAAATATAGAATATTGCACAGAAATACAGAATAGTTCGATAGTGTACAAATAAATAAGCAGCAGATTTCCTTTTAGTCCCTCCCACTGAAAACCAGTAAACAGGACATGGACATAACACAAAACAGACACTTCTTAATTGAAATCATCAAAACTGTTGAAAATACATGTTCATGGCCTTTAACACCTCATTTATTAGTAAACCTTATTGCTTATTGGTATTTATAATACTATGCTGTGTTATTTTAGAAGATGATGTCTGTAAGGAAAGCAGCAGTAGT
>JAUYWH010001108.1:5906-68444 GCA_034779795.1 Ctenopoma multispine
TTATTTAACAAAACTGAAGCCAACAAGAAAAAAAAACCGTGTGGGTATTACTAAACATTTAAAGGAGGACGTTACAGTCTGGTGTTGCTAATCATCAGTCATTGATTAACTGATCATCAGCAGGTTTGCAGACCTTGGCAGTTTGCTGGTCTGGAGCGTTCAGGTGTGTGTTAACACGCTGCCAAGAGGGACAGACATAAGCGAAGGACATCGCACCTGGAAAATAGTTATAAAACCATTTCGAAATGTGAGAGATTATTCACAACTGAAAACCATTAAAGACAGTCACCATTCATCCCAGGAAGAAGGAACAGTATGATTTGAACATAAAAGCACAACTTGCACAAACCAGCATCTGAACAAACAAACACCACTTCTGGAACAAAGTCCTATGAACTAAAGTAGGGCTGTTAGCACCATTTTGCATTTGTATTGTGTTTTTACAAAAAAAGAGGGGGTACTGACTTTGGAACACGCATTCAGGTATCTGGCACAGTTGTAGGTCACCTGCACACTGGACAAGTGAATTGGTTAAAATGTGCGAGACAGATGATGAAAAACAAAGCTGAAACTCTTTTTGTGTAGACACATTAAAATACACGGAAAAGACTCTTTGCCAGCCATAAATGTTACAGAACTGACCAACAATGTGGAAATACTAAAAATCAGTTTGTCTCTCAGATCCACACAAACATGAGAGCATCAAATCAGGAACACTGCAGAGGAGCAACAAAAGATGTGTAATGCAAAGAAACCAAAAACACTTGTTGAAACATCTCACAACAAAGAGGTTAACTGGCAACAAGCCGGTGTCAGTGGGTGTAAAAAGCTGCAGCCTCTCAGAGAATCCAGAGAAGTCTCAGTACACAAGGGACAAAACCAAAAACCAGTACTAAATGATTCTCACTCAGCACTGTTTTAAAACCAGATCACAGCAAAACCCGCTGTCGGTGAGCACAGTGTGTCACTGCATCCACAAATGTGAGTTAACCATAAAAAGACTAAACAACTTTTAATTAAAGATTCAGAGATGCTGCTGCTTTCTCTGGCTCCAGATCCAGTCACATTTCTCTGTGTTTAATCAAATATATTGATTACATTACATACAGCATTGATACACCGTTACATGATCTGCAAATCATTGCGTTCTGCTCTGATTTGTATTTCACACAGCATCTTTTTTTTTCTTTGATACTTCTGACAGCACTGAGTCATATTTCGTTTGTCTGTTGTTGCTCTCTAGGAGACCAGATATCTGTTAGTGGTCCAGAGGGCACTTTCAGCATCCGCCCTCTTGGTGATGTCACACACCTCTACCTATTAGCAGCAGGCACAGGATTCACACCCATGGCTCGCCTCATCAGCCTGGCTGTGCAGGAAATTGACACCATCAGGTGGGAATGATTGAACACTGTCTCAGGGCTTCAGGTGCAACACTAGTACAAGAGTTTTATGTTATTGAATAGATTTGTTTGAAAGTTGTTTAAATTCAGTCAGTGCGAGTGGTGAAAACTCAGTGGAGAAAGTGTATTCCTCTCTCTACTCTGTGTTGTTGGTGTTAGAATTATATTTATTTATCATTATCTTGATTAATCCACAAAATGTTTGTGTCTTCAGAAAAACCAAGCTGCTCTTTTTCAACCGACGGGAGGAGGACATACTGTGGCGCTGCGAACTGGATGACCTGGCTGCTAATAATGAGAAGTAAAGCTCATTGTGTGTTTTTAAAGCCGCCTGTTGTTCCTCTGCTCTGTAATATATGCATCTGCTAAAAAAGTTACACTGCCTTCACTGTGCACAATATGTAATATGAGCTATCATCAGTACAGTCAATACAAACATTAAGTCACACTACTAAATTCTATTTGTTTGAGAAATTAAAATTAAATGAAATCAAATGTAATGCCAGGTTTATCAAAACCAAAACAAAGCAGAAGTAGTTTATAGGGACAAACAAAGGGGATAAATGTTCATTCATGCTTCATTCTGGCTGCTTCTCTTACACACACACACATTGAACGCAGACGGTGAAGGAGTCACATTCACAGGAGAAAATATTCACAGACACAGTTAATGTCGGGTCAAAAAGCTGCTAGATTTGTTACCTGAAGGCCACCGTACTACAGTTCAAGGTGTATAATCCATCTGATTTTCCTGCTTCCTGCTACGGAGACAAATGCTGGTCCCTACCATAAATCACTGGCAGGGTTTATGTTAGGCCCAGGTCAGGGTAAGGATTAGATTTTGGCATGTTTGTGGTTAAGGTTTGGGTAAGTCTCCAGGAAAGTGCTGTTAGTCAGTGTAAAGTCCCCGTGAGTGATGGCATCAAACGTGTGTGTGTGTGTTGTGTTTTAGGTTTGAGGTGGAGCACGTCCTCTCTGAGCCCTGTGAGAGCTGGACTGGCAGGAGGGGTCGGATTGACGAGTCCGTGCTTCAGGATTTCCTCAGCAGACCAGATGGGTCCAAATGCTACGTGTGTGTTTGTGGCCCCACTGCCTTCACAGAACTAACAATAGGGTGTGCAATGTGGTCTTTGTTCTCTCACAGACGACTTAACTTTATTGAATATTACTTAATACTTGCTGAGATTTGTGATTGACATCTTACAGTTTCTGGATGATGATCAAAAATGGACTTGTCTGATACACTCTGGTTCCTGTTCTGCTCTAATGTAACAATCGTTTCCTTTCATGTTTCAGTTTGTTGAAGCAGCAGGGCTTCAGTCACGAGGAGCTGCACGCCTTTCAGAGCTGATGGGATCAACCTCCATCCAGCTCCACCCTGCAAAGACAGTGTGCCTGTTAGTGAATGAGTGAAACAGAGAAACGGTTAATTTATAAATCGGTGCTTGTGAGAATTGAAAGCAACAATGTATTTCTATGCACCAAGAACCTGACAGGTTTTCACTAAATAATAGTGCAGTAAGAGTCTTAAGATGTTGTAAAAGTTTGCGAAATAAAAGCAGGACAAAGAGAAAACTTTAGATCATGTTCACTGCTTAACTATATGCAATATAAAAATGGGCCTTAGACTGTGTTACAGACACAGACACGTCTAGCTCGTAATATTCATGTTACATTGGAGCAGTTTCGGAAGAGTTATAACCACGGCAGTGAAATAAAAAGAATTCTAGTCAAACTCTTTAACCAGTTCCCAATGATGGTTAGTCTCCTGTTCAATAAGATTTTTCATTACTGCTTCTGATTGGGTAAACGTTAGGAATCTTGATTCAGCTAAATGGATCTGTTGAAAGTGGAAATTTCTTTTGAGTCAGTTTCCTATGTCAAGTTTAGTTCATCACGAATGTCTGGTTGAGATTTAGAATGCATACGGGATCTCATGAAGAAGCAATACTGCTCATCCCATATACGTGTGCACTTCTACCTGACAAACAACTGCCGTCTCACCTATCAGGTCATCTGTAAAGACCTATTTCAACTGCAAGAACCTTTTTCCTCAATCCCTGTGTCCTCAAGAAAACCAGGGTCTAAATTTTTGTTACGAGATCATAGATCTACTCTCCAAAAAAAAGCTCTAGATCAGCACAGGACTTACAATTCTACATGTCACTTATTGGCCAGGTCACATGGTTTTTAAAGGCCACTGCATGTAAGCATCAGTTGGTCTTTGGATACATCAGCGTGCAAATGTATTTTATCTTGGGGCTTTGGCCCTGCTGTAGAAATGCTAATCACAATGAATCTTTTTTTACTTGGACTTCACTTAGTAGGAAATCCCGTCTTTGTCCTGGTGAATACAAATGTGGTTACCTTGAAGGGAGGGGGCATCATTAGTTGTTAAAGTCAGATCCACAATATTTCACAAATAGAAAAATGTACAAGGCAAATGTTGGTGTAAAACTATGTGATGGAAAGCTTAACAAACAAAGTTTGTCATCAGTTCAATTCAATTTTATTTATTTAGCACTTGAGGCTCTTTACATTCTGAGGTTAAAGACCTTACAGAATATAAGTAAATACAGAATAATGTGGAAAACCCAACAGACCCTTCATCGTGTCTCTTTGCTCCATGCAGCCTATGTTTGTGCCAAAACCTCGATAATTATACTTCATTACTAAAAGGTCATATTTTATTAACTGTCTTGTTTATTTGGGGATTCTTAATGTTAAGTTTTACTAAAAGCACTTATTAGTGGTATTAATTGGTATAGTGCAGTTTAACAGAAAAGCTGATTTGAGGTTGTCTTCTAAAGTAGAGAGGACCGTTGAACAACACTGGAAGGGCGTTTCCATTTTGTTGATTCAGTGTTGAATATAACAATGAACATATCACTATGTTTGCTTGAGACCAGAAGAAGACGACGACTTGATTTTAAACCCGTAGATGTTAGTGCAAGTGTGTACTCTCAGAAGTGACAATACATTTGATCTGAGCCACAACTGCAATGTGGCTGCTATGCACTTACCAGAAATTACTTGTAAGATCACTTGATTTAACAGCAAAACATTACTTTGAAAATCAGGCCTTTCGACTAAGGTATGCAGAACACTTTTCAGCTTCTGTCCGTCTTCACTGTGAGTGTGAACAAGATGAAACCTGAGCTTCCGGTCAAAGCAGAAAATCACTATTTGAATTTCTAATGGTAGGACATTTGCTCATTGCTGGTTTCACATGGTAAAGACTTAACAGGGGCTGCAAACTAAGAACAGAAAATGTTCCTAGAGAGACATAAAGAGAAGAAAAACATGCATATATCCTCGTCTATAAAAATATTATACTAAGGGTTATTGAATAAAGCCAGTTCAGGCCTAAGATGCTGAATCGTGCAGACTCAGTTGTTTTACATTTTTGTGCTTACAAGGGCTACACACAGACATACACTCACATAGTTAGTTATTGGTGTTTTATTAAATATCCCCTGCTGTTCAATTATGTAAGAAAATGATGTTGCAGTCCAGAGATTTCATGACACAACAATCTGACAGTTCATATCATATAATATTCATGTATGGAACCAGAGCCCCACTACTTACTGCCATTTTATTTAGCAAGTTTTCTCTTCAGGAAATGACAGAAGCCCTCTTACAGCATAACAGGTGTAAATAAAGATGTGTTTCCTTCTGTGAATGCAGCTCATCTCTTATTTTCACTTCTATAACAGATCATACAGAGCATTGTTCGTAACAAAACATAGATATTTCAGTTTGCACCGTAGTGGTGGACTGACATGGCTATTCAGAGGACATGCTGCTAACATGGCCAAAACTGGAAATTCTGGTAGTTTTATATCTGCATTTCCTGAATAATGTTTGTAAATGATAATTGAGGTTATATTGTTTTCTAGCGTCATGTTTTGTAGAAATTATTTATTGAGCTTAATGTAAATTATGCCAGTGAACTAATTCGGTATGAAGTATGAACCTGTGGCATGTTGACGCCTTCAGGTGTTACACTTCTTCCGTCTTCTTACATCTTCCCTGCAATTCAAACCACTGTTCATTAGCTTCTCATCTTTTAAAGCAGATTAAAAACACACTGAAGCTTCCTAAAAAGGATTCACCTGGCAGATAAAAATCACATACTTTGTTCAGCCAGTTGGTTTTACAGTTGTGTGGAAGTATAAAAAGATCAGTAAAATATAAGCTGCAGTGTTGTGGCGCTCACAGATTTATATAGACTGATGTGTTACTTCAAGAAATACAGCTGCACAGACAAGGAGAGACAGAGAGAAGACAATTCTCAACCCGGTAGATGGATCTAAAATCCTGGCAGATTCAGCTTTAAGAGTGATGGAGTCAGTGTTAATAAAATAAACATATGTAAAGATTTGGGTTTCTCAACTTACCCTCAATTGATGCGGGGCCACAAAAAAAAGGACAGATGAACAATGCTTTGTTTGTTGTTGAAAGCAACACAAAGAGTGAGAGCGAGTGAAGCTTCAGTGAGCATCACCAGCTCTGGAAAAATGTAGCTGCTTTGTGACAGAACTACAGAAGCTCAAAGTCATTAACCTTAGCTCACGTGAGTTCAGTAGGATCACAGCTGTTCGTTACCACACGCAGGGAACAAATTCAGCACTAAAATTGATCAATTCAAATAAAGAAAATCAGTAGATTGTTGGGTGTTAAAGATAAATTATAAAGTACGTTGACAGTGACTTTACCTAAAATGGGTCGGTGGTTTTCTCATCATTAACTGCAAATGAACAGTAACATAACTACATAAATGAAGCTTATGACATTTTAATATTGTTATTTTTGATTGGACTCCTGTTCTACTTCTGCCTCACACTCTTCAGGATCTTCCACAGTGGACGTCGATCTTTTTCCACAATGGTCTTCTTCCACAGCTTCATGAAGTCCCTGTGCTGGGCCAGTTCCTGGAGAATGGCATGTCCATGGGTCCTGTATAGAAAAACGCTTCTTCAGTACCAAAGCATAAGGATTGAGGAGAGGATTTCCTTTGTGAGACGCAAACCACCATCAGATCATACCATTATGAACCGTGTGAACTAAAAAACTGTTATAGCTGACCTGACTTCAGCAGCAGCATCCAGAGACATCTTACTGACAGCTGTAAGGAAACGCTCGCTTAAGCTCTTCCCCCCTGTCAGGATGGCGTCTGCTCCCAGTCTGTCAGCCAGAAGGTGGAGCTTTTGAGCTGTGCTGGCTCTCACTGCTGCGCTCAGGTGGCTGAAGAAGAACAAACAAATTAACCAATCCACTCACTGTTTCATTTTAAACTACTTCCTTTGATTGCTGCTTCTCCTGCTACTACCTCCTGCTGTGGTCTTACCTCAGCCCTGTGTTCAGCAGAGCATTCAGGACTCGACCTGGGCTGCAAAAGAGCACCAGTGCCTCCAAGGCCACATTGGCCTGCTCCTGGATGAAGGCATTTGCAGACGACTGTGCGATCTTCACCAGCAGGGCGTGGCTTGACCTGTCTACCTGAGTGTCCATGTCCTTCTGGAGGTAGCTGTAAAGATAAATGAGGGTGTCCATCGCTGCACTGGCTACTGAGGAGCGCAGGTTTTGAACCTAGAGAGGAAGAACAAGCTTCCCAAGTCAGTGGTCATAGTGCATGTATACACAGTCACTGTCAAATGTGCACCGCATGAACAGAAAGACTTCAGTACCTCTGCTGTCACAGCCAGACACACATCATAAAGTTTGCTCATCAGTATGTCCGGGTGATGCTGCGCCAGAGCTCGAATCGTTTGCAGTGCCTCTACCTTCTTCTCCCTATGTTGAGGTGGCTGGTTAGCTTAAACCTTTCTATTAGTACAAGAACTTTAACTTTTAGCACTGCAAACATCTGCAGGTGTCTCCTGAGCCTTACCAGTCTTTTGAGCTGAGCAGTTTTAAGCAGACAGAAAGACTGTGCACAGGGTCAGTCAGGGGCTCCAGCACCTCTGGGGTCTTGTTGTTTGTTCTGTTGACGTTGCGTGCATTTTCTGTCTTCTGTTTCGTCTTGCCTCTGTCAATGACCTTTGGACGGTGCAAGCAGGTCCCGTAGCGAGTTTCTCTCTTCCTGGACAGGAAAGGTTTTGGAGGCGGAGCTGTAGTGACAGGTATTACTGCGTGGGTCCTTCCATTAACTGACGGTGGAGGCAAACTGACAACAGAGTTTCCATGAAAGTGCTTCAGTCCTTCTCGGATTGCCTCCACCTGATGACTCACTGTCTGGAGTCTGTATCCACCGGCTACTTCTTTGTCTGTTTAGATCCAAATATTCATCAGTTACAGTTCTGACAACATAAATGGAAACTATGCAGATTAGACCTGCTATAGGTTGACTGAAACTCAGAGGTTTAAATGGTAAATGGAGGAAGTATACAGTGCTAGTCAAACTCAAATACTCAATACACAATACGCAAAATAAATTTAATGAGTAAAAATTACAAATTTATCTTCTGGACTTTAGTGAAATGTACTTAAACACAGTACTGAGTGAATGTACTTAACACCTCTGCAAAGGATTCTCAAAATTTTCACAATTACAACTCAACCTTTGTTCTACAGAAGACCTAACCTTGTCCACTGAGGTTCACTGACAACACAGGGATCCGCGAAGGTCTCCTCCTCGGTTGTGAAGCTAAGGGAGGAAGCGGAGTACGGCTACCAACCAGTGAGGTGGTCCTCACCTCACTCCAGTTTCTGTCTAGATTCTCCACCTCATACTGTGTTTTAGGACTCTGCTGGTGTCTCTGAATCCTGCACGTCCGGTCGTTGCAGAAGGATTTGGGATTGTGTGTGGCACCAGAAGGGAGCTGATGTGAAGGGATGGGTCCCTGCTGGGCAGACAGTCCCAGTCTTGCCAGGACAGCACTGGCGCGTGCTTTCTCAGAACCACACACCCTCTCTGTCTGACAGAGCAGAGCCTCCCTCTTAGTCTCCTGGAAGTCTAGGATCCTGGACTGAGTGCTGTGGACACGAGGACTCTCTTGTCTCCAATGTCTCTCAGTACTCTGTGATTAAAAAAAGAAAGAGTATTTTTAATCATTTGAGTTTATAAAACATCACATGCTGTAGGAGCTTAGATCTACAGGATATACAGGATGTTACAGCAGAGGGATGGTTGTGCAGAAAGAAAATGTGGGACAGACTCTTAGCAAAGTTAGTGGATAATAGTCGTGATCTGGGGCCCCAACCGCTTTGTTGTTGTTGTTTAAGCTACAGATGTGGGGTGGACTGGGAACCTTTCTCTCCACTCCTCCATATGTCACGGGTAATGACCCAAATGGTCAGGGGGCGTGGATAATTCATTAAGACACGTTATAAAGCATAGCTGGACGCGTGAGGTCAGGGTTCATCAGTGTTGCTACAGAAAAGAGATTCGCGTGGCGTGACTTGGGTCGGCCACGCATGAGCTTCTCCCCCGCTAGTGTGTTTGACAAACGAGCCAATAAATACTTGCTAAATTAGGAGGCTCTGAGTAGTAATGAATGAAGAGCCATTTGGGAGCCGTGAGGGCCAGTTCTTTTATGGGAGCCGAACCAAAGGAGCCAAACTTTGAAAACAACTTCCCATCAGAGTTGTGTGATAATGAATATAAGAAAAGAGATCATAAACACAGAAGTGAGCGTTGTCATGCTCATTCCTAGGGAGGACAAGGCGATGGTATGGCGAGTAGTACATCCTCTCAGGGGATATAGCATTGCAATGCATCTCTGAGAGTCTATAGAGGGTCGACAGTGCCCATCTCTGTCAACACAAGTCCAAGAAAAAAGGGAACTACCTTACAGAGTATAGTTATACAACACATTCAATTTGTTGTAATTTGAGGCAGATGTGGTGTTTCCTCAGGTACAGGATGGCAGCAGCATGTGGTTCAGTCAGTCTGCTGTTACTAGGCAGTGTGTAAGCAATTCCACTGCTTCACTGGCCTGCTCCTGCCTCCTGAGGGGCAATAATCAGAACGAGTGGCCTTTAAGAGAGGTCCCTGCCCCTAGGGGTCACGCTCAATCTGTGCCTGAACTACCCTGCGTAGGACATTGTTTCAGCTGCGGTGTACTCAGTCCTTTTTCTGCTCCATCGTCTTGTGTGTGGACACTGAGTCGCTTTGTTCTAGTGACATCACGTTTTATATAATGTGTAAGTGTTTATATAATGTGTACACTTACACTGTAAAGTGCCCTGAGATGACTTATGTTGTGAATTGGCGCTACATAAATAAAGCTGAATTGAATTGAATTGAATCACTGCCTTACCACGCAGTGGTCTGTCCCATGGACCTGCAGTCCTGCAGTCTTCATCCTCCTGCATGTGAAGATGTCTCTTCAGATGTAGTGTACTTATGCAAGGGCATCGAGTTGGCACGTGCCAGTAGCACCACTGCCACAATTTCCAGTGGCGGACCAGTAGTTTGACAAAACAATTAAGAATTTAATTTAATTTGATTTAATGGAAAAAAATTTATTATTATTAATATGCATCTTTGAACAGAGACAGTGGACAAAAATGTTTATTCCCAGTTGACATTAATTCAATTCAATTCAACTTTATTTATATAGCGCCAATTCACAACAGAAGTCATCTTGAGGCACTTTACAGTGTGAGGTTTAAGACTTTACACATTAAATAAAAATATACAGAATCAAGTAGAAAACCCAACAGTCCCACACTGAATTTTCATTAACTTACTTCAGTGTTGTGTAAACTGTCATTTGCTGTTCTGCATTATTTTAGCATTGCCTTGGTGTATTGTAGGATATGGAAAAGAGAAAATGCAATAAAAAGTACATGTAGGATGTGTAAATGGAAATTTGCCATAGTTATTGTATATTATTATAGTATATATTTATTACCTAATATATGTATATTTTACATTATTTAAATTGTTAGTAATGCAAAATACAATATTATTTACACAAAGGACAAGTTTCCACTTTAACTTATGGCAAACTAAAAACAACCCACTAATGAATATGTACAAAATATCATTAATTTGAAATAAATTTCGAGCAGTTTACATATTCTGTGCTATCGGGCATTTTATGGCAAACACCATCGTGTAAGACTGGGTAGCACTTTACTTTTTAGCATGTAATAACATGGTAATAGTAGAGAAATACGTAGGTAATTATGTAGGTAATTCCAAGTGATAGAGGTATTACAGGGTAATAGTTTACTAATAGGAAGTAAATTGAGGGTAATAGATTAGTAATAGCAATGAAACATGGTTATGAGTTTGATATTAAAAAATAGATATGGTAGTAATTATGAGGTAATGACTTGGTTATGTATCAGGATGCTAAAAACACATGGTTAATAAACCTGAGTTACAGAAAATTCATGGAAACTCGTCCATTTCACTGGGGAGTGACTATGTTTTGTGTCCTCAGCTTCTAAAGGATTTCAGGTCTCTCTCCCGGGAGCAGGCCTGTGTTTTGCAGGGCTAATAGCTAATATCAGTCTAGCTGTCGCTGTGTGTAAACAATGCTGTTTCCATGGTACAATGCACTTACGTTATCATCATCTTCTTCCTCCTCTGACGTCCTCCTCCTCTTTCTCCACAATCCACAGAGCATCTTTGAATACATGATGTCACTGGACTGAACTCAAACAAGTGTTAACACTAAATCAGATCAGTGTTTGTGTCACTTTCTGTGGACATCACTGTGTTCTATTTAAATTCTCAGCAAAACCCACTGGAATAAATTAGAACTCTGGTGCATTGTGGGTTCTGATTGTGCATTTAAGAAAAATTTGATTCAAAACAAATATTTCTGTGCAGAATGCTGCAACAGGAAAACATTTAGCAGACCTGCCAGTCACACTCTATGGATGAGCTGCAGGGTCCTCAGCCAGGAGCCACCATTCATCAGTGCTTCACTCCTTTAATCCCGTGACAACTCCTGGTGGTGGAGCAGTGCCAGGGACTCTCTGACAGCCCCTGTAGCTGGGTTTTGGATCAGATGATACAGTAGATTCACAGTTGCATCTTTTCTGTGCCTCCTCATCCACTTCTCTCAGTTCAGTGCCTTCCGTCGCTTTGCACTTGTCACAAGTAGTTTCAATACACTTTCTCCCTTTCTCATTTTCAGCAGAACCTAAAATTGTTAAAAATGTTCCACTCATACGTAATATTTCTATAATACTATATTTATTTATTTATATAAGACTTACAGGCATGAACTCCACATAGGGCGACAGCAGGCTTTCTCCTGGTGGACTGACTGTTTGTGGGTCAGCAAGTGCATGACTTGTTTTGTGCCTCTTTGTGTGAAGTTTGCATGTTCTCCTCAGGTACTCTAGCTTTGTCTGTCTCCTTATGTTAGCCCTGCGATAGACTGGTGACCTGTCCAGGGTGTACTCTGCCTCTCACCCACTGACAGCTGGGATAGACTGCAGCGACCCGTAAGAGGACAAGCATCATCCATACATGGATGGATGTTACCAGACTGAGTGTATGTATCATCACGGTCATCTTTTATTGTACTTTAGTCATTTAGTCTACATCCTATCCTGTTTGTATCCCTTTGAGCATCATCTACATCGTGGCGTAAGAGAAACGTGAAGAAGCAGAATTAAAGTTAGGGGGTGTAATCGGATGTTAATAGTAGATGAAGCACCATAAATGTAATCATTGAAAGACTACAAACTTTTATGTACTTGTATCTGTTAGTTTGACCTCAATCAACCCAGTTTCCCAGAATGTGTGTGTGTGTGTGTGTCACATTGGTTTCAATACACTTCACTTTTAGCTAAAACAAAAATGCTCCAGATGATGTCACCTGGAGGAGTTTTCCAGCCAGTTTATGAAATGCCATTCATAAACATGTACTCCCCAAACTTTGAAACACTAGAAGCTAGCTGAAAAGTGGTGAAATGGCCCCCTAAGTTTTTGTTCGTGCGTCTGCTCATTCTCCCATGTCTTTGATAAATCCTGTGCAGTAAGTTTACTGTGGTATGAAAGGAGCAGTGAATACAAGTTCATACAATTTAAAAGATTTATTTTTACTACTAGTTTTAGATAAATCACAGTAATTTAAATAAAAAATCTTGACACAAACATAGGAAATATGTACCAGATGTATTACAATGTTCTCCGTGTTTCTGCTGATCAGGAAGAGGAAGATACTGACTGTTACCATCCATCTTTGGATCCACTATCATCAGTTATTATCGTTCACTGACACCTATGAGGGTGTGAGCTCCTCTGGGAAGCTGCTGGTGCTCAGGAGCGGGAAAGACCACTCCCTGTTTTTGGAGATGTCTCAGGATGTCAAGGATGGAGTCCAGCTCCAGACGGAAAGCCTCCACCTCTCTGCTCTTGTCCTGAGCGAGTCGCCTCCAGCGCTCCACCTCTGACTGCTGATTGGTCTCCAGAGTTTGCCAGGAGCCACTTATTACCTAGAACCAGAGGGAGGGACAGTTGTAGAGGTTAGCTGGTATCTGTGGGTTGGGTGGTAGGGGAGACAATCACAAGTCAATTCACAATACGTTGTAAGTCTCCAATGTTTGTCATCAGTTACTACTTTGTGTTTGGTTTTATCCTCTACAGGAGCTTAAGGTTTATCAGCTCCTGTCAGTCTGTGGCTCAGAGCAATTCTAACTTTCTCCTCAGCTTTACATAAGCAGCAGATTGTACCATCACTCCCACCTGCTGCAGTTCTTTCTCTCTGTGCTGGTGTCTCAGCTCCATGTCGAGGAGCTTCCCCTCCAGGCTGCACAAGAGTCTCACCTCGGAGCTCTGAGCGTCTTTAGCTTCCTTCAGTTCCTTCAGCAGTCGGGTCAGCTTCGAAGAAGTTAGAGGAGGGAATCAAAAAATGATGAAACAGAAAACTGGCTTTTACTTGTCTGTCATAAAGTCTATATAAAACTGATGATAGGGCTGTGCCACACATGTTGACAAGTCCATGCTTGTTGTTCTCCATCACTGATTGTGTGGTTGATGTGACCTGAAAGATGCTGCTGTCAGATTGTCATTAATATAATAATAATATAATAATAATAATAATAATAATAATAATGATGAGAAAACTAAAACTACAAACCCCACGATCGAACTCCTCACCTGCTGCTGCAGAGCGTCCTCTCGAGTCCTGGATATTGCCAATGCATCTCTGGCTCCCTGCAGCTCTGTTAGCTGCTCTTGCAAATGTTTCACCATTATCTGTGAGTAAATGTTTCAAACAGTTTAAAGCAAAAGGAACATTTGTCAGGACGTCCTGAAGCCACTGTGAAGCTGGTTGGTACCTTCTGAGCGTTGAGCTCATTGGTCACTTCAGCAACCTTTGAGGACGAGTGTTCCAGGGCGTAGGTGGCACGCAGCTGGTCCAGCACCCTGACGTGTTCTGTTTTCACTGAGGACAGCTGCTCTGCAGAGTGCTCCTGCAGCCTGATCACATGACACCCCATCATTTACTCACGCTCTGTGCTCTGCAGAAAATGTCTGTTACTGTGATCACATACTGTACCTGTGCAGCTCCTCTTTGGCCCGCGCACTGTCTGCTTTTAATGCCTCTCTCTCCTGCTCGCTCTGCACCTGCAGCAGCTCCAGACGCTGCCTCAGAGCCTCGTTCTCCTGCACAACCTCTGAGATGTGGCTCCCTGTACAAAGGATGCAACAACGGACTCTGCTAATATCTTGGCATAAAACGGTACATGCTGCATGTGAAGTAAATAGTTCAAGTTGGTTGTAGCACAGCCCCACCTGTAAAGACAGTGGGCTGGTAGGTCTTCTCATACTGAGCAGCCGGAAACGTTTCTTCCCCTCCACATGTCTTGGCTGGACAGACCTGTCGTCTGGTCTCTGCTGAACGGGCTTCTAGTCGTGGGTTGGGGACAGACGGAGCACTCGTCCTTTCCTTCTGCAGTCTCGCCACGGTGCGGCTCAGCTCCTGAATGGTTCGCGTCTTGGCAGCGAGCTCTTGGTTCAAGCGCTCAATGCGAACGCCGAACGCTGCCTCGGTTTGACGCTGGTGTCGACCTGGACTTTGCTGGAGGACGGATCCCTGCAGGTGGGATTAGGTTTACAGGCATTATATGAAATATGATTTTCAGTCGTTTAACAACTTTAGCAGCTCTGTACTCCTGTACTGACCTTGTGTTTGAGCTGCTGCTGCAGAGACTCGATCTGGTCATAGAGACCTCTCTCTTTCTCCTGGTACGTTTCCTTCACCCCCTCTAGCTCTTCCTCCAGACTCTGAACCCGTGACACCCACTGCTCCGTCTCAGTTACATCAACCCGCTGCTTCTGTTGCAGCTCCAGCTCTGAGATCCGCTGCTCGTAGCGGAGCTAAACAAAGCACACAAACACAAATTTAAATTTAATTATGAGTCAGACATCACTAAAACTAGAGAGACTAGAGAGAAAGACTAGTTTTTATTGAAGATGTATTTACACCACACGCTGGCATGCAGCTTTTCAAATTATCAGCGTTATCTCTACCTTAGAGTACCTTAGTACTGTACTGATAGAGTAAAGTCACACGTACTGTATATTAGTGATGTTTTGTGTAGCTAATAATATTGTGTTGTCACCTGGACGCAGCAATTAGAAAGTAGAGTAATGCAGGGTGTTTAGCTGAAACTTTTTATCCTCTGCCCTTCTTGATGTTGCATCATATTCTACTTGTTAAACACCGACTCTGGCACGATGTAACAACCTTGTCATGAGCTGCTTCTTTTACAGAGCTAAATGGTGATCGTTTTCACTCTGTTTTAGCTCTGTATTTGGTCTCCACCTAGATCTCCTGACTTGATTCACCTGCTTTGGTATTAAGCACGTTTCTAGAGCTTTTACACTGAAAACAGATTCCTGCTGCCACTAGAATGAACTAAAACAGAAAATGATGATCAGACCTCACTATAGCAGAGGGGTTATTGTACCTTGATCCTGTGGAACTGCTGCTCCATGGCTCTCAGGCTTTGTTTGGCCTCCTCATCGTGACTCTCCAGCTCTGCCTCCAGGCGCTGAATCCTGCGCTCCAGCAGAGCGGTGATCCGTCCGGGCGGAGACGTTGCGGGAGCGTCTGAGTTCTCATGAGCGCCAGCGCTGGCTGCGGCGTAGATCAGAGCAGGCAGAGAGTTTGGGTTTCTGTGTCTTAGTATCTGCTCCAGCTCCTTCACCTGGTAAAGAGAGAAACAGACTCTCAAGCAATGAAGAGACACCGGTGGGGAGGGTGACATGTTTGCTGGTTTGTTTGAGAAACCTGTTGCTCCAGGTCCTTCATCCTCTTCACTTCAACAGATTTGTCTTTGGCCTTTCTCTGCTGCTCGTTGCTTCTTTTGCCCACTTCCATTTTCAACTGTTCAACCTAAAATACAGGCAACATGTTACAGTTTATCCATCACAGTAACTGGCTCTCAACATCACGGTGATATGACTGTACAAAGTCTGGTCTTTCATTAGCTGCAGCCTGAGAGTCGATGATGATTATGATGCCCACACATCAGTCTCACCTGCTCTTTGAGTCCATGGATCTCTGCCTTAGCAGCCTTCAGTCTGCCAGCATCTCTGTCCAGCAGCTCCTGGTTCTCAGCGTACCACTGCAACTTCTTCCTCAGCACTGACACTTCCTCTCTGTGCTTGTCCTCCAGCACGCGCATCTCAAACACTTTATCACCTGACACATGTACAATTCAAAAACACATTCACTCATGCATGTGCAATAAAATGGCCTTCAAAACCTTCATTAGCGCTGTGCTGGATCCAGTCTTACCGGAGGTGTTGATGACCTGGCCTTTAGCCAGGTCTCTCTCTTTCTTCATCAGCTGCAGGTCCACCTCCAGAGCCTGCTTCTCTTGCTTCAGGGTGCTAATGTCCTCAGATAACTTGGCCTCGTTCCTCTGCACACAAACACGTATTTTAAGCTGAAAGAGATCTTCATCCTGGCAGTATTTCAGAAGCAGTGGTTTATACTTACCTGAAATGTATTGATTTGTGCTAACAAGTCTGTTATGCGACGTGTGTGATCCATTAAACACACATTTCCCACAGGCCGTGAGGTTTTATTCAGCTGCTCCCTGGTGAAGATGGAAACATTAACATTACATGCACATTTATATCAGGAAGATGTAGATGAGCAGTAATGCACCACAAACAGCTCTGATGCTGAACACACCTTGCAGAGGCCAGATCATGTAGTAGCCTCTGGTTTTCGTTGAACATGGCCTCCTCGTTGGCCTTAGTCTTGGCCTGCTGAGCCTTCATCTGCAAGTACAGCTTCTCGTTCTCCTACAAAACAGTTTTATTTAGTTTGTTTGCTGTTTAATAGCATACCATATTTCTCTTTTATTAGATCACATCTAAGTAAGTGGTGGAGGACCAAAGACATATCTGTCATGGTTTTGGTCTTAGTCCCCACTAGACAAGTGTGCAGGTTCTTGACTGTAGCTGTGCTTCATTTGTCCTGACGTGCATGTAGAACTTGACCAGCAAACTAAAAAAATTAGACAGAGTTTAAAAAGACACGCACGTTTCATGCTCTCTCTGTAGCTTCTTTTATCGATGCTGCTGGTGAGGCAGCAACAAGGACCAATTCCCCATTGCCAGCTACTACTGAGAAAAAGGAATCCCCACCATACACACCCACACTGAACTCTGTATTTTAAAGAGAGCAGATATGATGTAACAAAGAGACAGCAGCAGCTGCATTTAACAGTGAAAACGTGTGACTCGATGGAGGGGAGACAAACCTGCTGGTAACCTTTTATCAGTGTCTCATTCTCTTTCATTTCTTTATCAATCTGCTGGAACTTCTCCACTGTTGCACAGTCTGTTGCCTCGGCCCATCTCTTTTTCTGACTTTCTTCTTCTGCACTTCGCAGCTGAAGAGTAAAATAAAAACAGAAGAAGGAAAAAACTGTTTATTTACTACATATTAATGTAATAATAGTTTAGTAACTAACAGTTTCTAAGGATGTCCAGCCCTGTTTTCGTCTTCAGTAGATACCTGTGCAGACCCACCTGTCTTCTGAACCCAGAGCATGCAAACTGTGTTTCTAAATTCTACTTGCTATACCTACTAAAAATTTCCTAGTTTTCTTTATATTTTATTTTTTACATGAACACACACAAACAGACAAAGAAACACATCACGAGTGTAATCCTGTCACCACGAGCTCTGCACAAATGTCAAACACCTGAACGCTCATCACACCACAGCAGAAATGATCCGTGTTTCATCGAACAAAAGAACTGACCTTTTTCTGTACAGCACCAGATCACATTAGAAGTCATTTCATGTTTCCTTTCCTATAGAACAGGTCTGTATGTTGTTCTTTTATTAAACTAACTAAGCAGCCTCATGATATTAATCTTATTTACATGATGGCATCATTTCTATGGTCATGTTTACAATTCTCCTCTAATCTCTGTATCGCGCGCAAGTTCTGCCGCGATGCGTAGACACAAAGACACGCGCACACACAGGTGAACACACAGAGCGTGCGCGTCAGGAAATATGACTTCTAAAGCATAAAGACCAAAACACACACACACACCGACCGCGGCTTAGCGCATAACACACATCGGGAGCGGTGCACTTTATTTTCCGATCAGATTTAAACTGTACAGCTGATATTAAGTAAACAAAACCATCTGTTTATATGATTTTATGCCTTTTTCTTGTTATGTTGTCACATTAAATAACATTTCTACATTCTGGAACTTTCCAGCTGTATGTAGAATGATTTCCTGTGCTTTTGATGTGATATGAACATAAGAACAGCAGTGGGAACGTCTGTGTGCATGTGACCCACGGACAGATCTACAGGGGGGCAAGGAGGGGGGCAACTGCTCCCCCAACTCATATCAAAATCTTTTTTCTCATTTCTACCTAAAAATTGTCTTTGTTTTATGAGAAGAGATCATGATACAATAAATAGTTTTAAAGTGTATTTGTGGATATTTTGTTGACTCTATTTACATATAAGAAATGTTCACAGATTTCAAAAATGTAATCCTAGGGGAAACAATGAATTTAATACTAGTATGTGTGCTTGTGTTCACATCAGTCACCTGTTAATTTTCCCATTAGCATCACATTGGTGATGAATATTTAGATTTTGGGTGTTTGTGTTTGTGCACCTTGCTTTGCAGTAGGTAGTTCTGCTGTCTGAGCGAGTTCAGCTCCTCTGCTTCCTCCTTCATTGTCTGCAGCTCCCGCTCCTTCTGAGCCAGCTGGACTCTCAGCTCCTCCACCACAGCGCTGTGCTCGTCATTCTGAAAGTCCAGACATAATGGACAAAAGAAAATAAGTGCTGCTCAAGATCAGGTAACAGGTAACAAATCACTGACAAGGGGGTGGAGCACAGTTCATTTTACTGAAGAGATCATTAGTTATTTTGTCAAATGATGACATTATTTATTATCGTAGCTCAGTTTAAATACTTATTAATGGATCGCCAGCTAGAGGAGTTGTTATCATTCCTGTGCTGACATATGTAGTCATTAATATGTCGTATGAAGTATTTTCTTACACTGCTCTTTGTGAGATGACATGTCGGTCGGGTTTGTTGAGCACCTGCTTCCTGTATATCTGCAGGGTCCTGGTGGCTGCTGGTGTCAATCTGCTGTTGCAGCACAGCCACTAAGGACTGAACAGATGCCACCAACTCACTGCTTACCTTCAGACCTGGCTCAGCTAATCAAACAAACAACGGTCAGTACCATGGTGCTGAATATGTTCTTGTCTATCTATTACCTTATTCATGTGTGAGTGCTGTGAATAACCTGTGTCCTCATCTTTTCCTTGGCTCTTTGTGAAATTGGCTCTTGGTGGATTCTGTGGGCCACGGGAAACAAAGGAGTGAGTTTTAGCTGGAGCAGCAGCTCTACTGGTCCCTGTCAATCTGGACGTCACTGCTGTTCTTCCCTGAACCTTCCTGCCTCTCACAGGAGCTGCAGTGGGTTTCCTCAGTGAAGGTGAAGAAGGATGAGAAATGATGGAGCTATATGTGGCCTGGAAAAAAAATCCAAAAATACCCATAGTTCCTTGAGGTTACACAAGCATGTGTTAACATTATATAAGTGTGAAGCTAGCCTCACTGGATGCTTCTTCAGCTCAGAGTTGTAGTGATCCTGCATCAGCTTCTCTACTTCCTCTCTGATGCTCCACGTCAGGTCGTGCCCGGGAGGATCTGAGCAGATGGACGGATGGTTGCTCAGTCCCTTGGCTCCTTTCATCTCTGTGACAGCCTTTCCTGGTTGCTTCAGCTGGGGTTCTGTGGGACTCCCTTTAAGATCCACATGACTGCGAAAAGCAGAGAGAGAGTAAAACTCTTAGCAGTCTTTGTGGATCTCTCTGCAGAAACACAAAATAATGATAATGATACATGTCTTATTCTCATGTCTAAGAGCTTTTATGAGAAGAAGAGATGTTTAGTAACCAATACCAAATGACCAAACATCATCACGGTGTCTGCCAGTGGTCCTACAGGCAAATCCAACACTTTAACTGATCCTCCAATGAAACCAAACATGAACAAAAATCTCTGGTATTTACACATAGATTATCCAGATTAGACTGTTGATTATATGACATTAATGTGCATGTTTGAAGCTGGTGTAACATTTATGTGGCAGCTGTTATGACAGTAACAGTACAGCTTGCTGACAGTTGGCTGGATCATGATGTTTTAAGGTAAAACATCAGTTACAGTTAGACTCTAATAGCTTCACTAAAGATAATGAGATATGGAAAATAATCTTATGTAGTTTCCAACTGTCATAAATGAACCTGTTCTCCCGTGACCCTTGCGAGGATAAGCGGTTAAGAAAATGGATGGTTGGATAAACCTGTTCTTACAAAACCTTTAAAAAACAATGTCTAAATGACCGTTTCCCATTTTCAATGTAACATGTTTTCATTATTAGTATCTGAAAATTGGTTTATTGTGACATTTACAGTGAAACCTCTTTATCGCTGTTCACTGCTGTAGGTTTGGCTTTTAGGTCACACTGCTGGATGAATTTGACAGTTCTAACCTGACGGGCTGGAGGGTGAAGCCTCTGATATGATCCTTCTCTGGTCGAATGGGCTTCATCAGCTCTTCTGCAGTGGGCAGCTCTAAACACACACACACACTTATTTCATGGCCCGTAACCTTTAAACAATGACACGGTTATACCAAAACCACTGTATAATCAGGGGTTATCAGTCACTTTGCAATGAGACTTCAGAGGACTTAACTGAAGTGACATGCAGCACCAGCATCTGACCTGACTCGTTGGTAGAAGCGGGCTGAAGAGACTGTCTGATACGCTGAGGAGAGGAAGAAGGCGACACCGGCCTGTAAGGGGTGCTACGGTCATCAGAATCCTCCACAACGTGGATCTGTCTGTATGCCTCCTGAAGAGCCTCCATCTCTGAGCCACTCTGCAGATTTGACAGCCCTGCACGGGGAAGAACGAATACAGTGTATTCTATTAAAATCAAAAAATCATTTTTCAGCTATTACATTTTCATCTTTTCTTGCCTGTTAGCTCCTAACCCTCTGGTTGGTTAGACCAGCATCACTCAAAAACCTAAACCTGTATGAAGTGTGTATAATAGATGGATGGACACAAAGATTGCATCATACTGTCTGTTCTGTCCTAGTTCATGATACATTTCTCTTACTTGAGCAACGTGCTTGTGTTACCTCTGTCCAGTGATCCTCCAGTGTCCTTGTTCCTGTCTCCTCCACTGGTGTCGTCCAAAGAATCATACAGAGAAACTGACACAACCATTCAGTTTGGACATTAATGTAATATACTGTAGCTCTAACTGTTTCTTTAACTCAGTATGCAGTAGTGGAAAGTAAGTAATTACATTTACTCAAGTTACATACAATTTAAAGGTACTTTTTAGTTTATGAAATGATGAATTAACAAGCTGGCTGTAGATATGGTGGTTTAAATATTACCAGCTGCATCAGTAACTATAATCCAGTAATATCATTCAGTGATGTTGAATAAACCATTCTGCATAAAGAGTAAGCTGGTACTTCTGTACTTTTACAGACTGTGTGAGTATTTCTACACTGTGGCATTGCTGCTTTTACTTCTGAGCACTTCCAGCCCCGTACTTTGAATGAGTTTACACACGCAGCGATGTGATTTTTAACATGGTTTAAGACCCTGCTTATGCAGTTCAACAACTTAAAAAAAGGAACGTTTTTTTGCCTTTGCCATCAGAACATCAAGACAGTGTGACTACCTGACAGAAAATGGCAATGAGTCCACATTTTTGCACAAATTTGGCCTTTTTAAGATATGTGCGCCTAAGATTTTGATCAGCCGTAAAACATCCTGTTTCAGTTTAAGCGTTGTTTCAATAAATTGCATGCTCAAAGAAATGTTTTGTCTCACTCCCATTTCTTCTTGTATTATGTTGAAGCTCTACGTGGAGCCTTGTTAAGATCCAACCATGCAACATATGATTTTTTGCCATTTGTCAAGTGGTCTCACACTTTTGATCAGGACTGTATGTACAGTATATCAATATATATGTGTAAATGTTGTGATTATTTGCACTTGAGATTCATACACTGTATCTGTGATCAAACACATCTCTTTGAATAACTGAAAGGTGGCAGTCCTCCCCACCCATGACCTCCATAACATATAATACTGTTTTCTTTTACCTTTGGCAAGAATTGGAGGCATCTTCGACTTCTGAAAAACAAATTGTAACATGAATTAATCACAATAAAATAATTTAGAGCGTGTCATCACTTTGTGGTAACTGTTGGAATGACAGCATGTTGCAGTCCAAATATGTATAAATGGATCTTTACCATGTTAAACAGTTTCATTCATTTAGGATTCAATGTGTTCATTCTGAACCAACTGGTAAACTGGACAATCTCTCATTTCTCCACGACCTGTTATCACAACTGAAGTTGCTCAGTTTGCTGATAAGTGGGAGTAGTGGTATTATTGATATCACGTTTAGTGTTCTCAGGCTGAAGAACAGTCTCATCATAAAGATCAGATTATACTAATCCTACTACAAACCTCATCCACTGGCTCTTTCCCATTCTCCACATCCTCAAAATCCTCACTGTAGTGTGGCGAGCCTGTAAAAGCAGGAAGAGAAAAGACCTGATTAAAATGCACAGAGAGGTGCAGAAGAATAAAAAAAAACAAAAACAAAGAAGTTTCCAGAGGGTTCAGCACTCTTACCTGCAGAGGTTCTGATGGCCTCTGTGTCTATGGTCTTCCTTTGATCATCATCACTCTGCTCCGCTGCTTCCTCGGCTGCCCTGGAGGGAACGTGTCCATGCTTGTTTTAGTATTTCTCTGTCTCAGATGTAAGTGTAATTATCACACTAAAGCCATTTCCCTACCTGGCATTAGTAGCAATAGTAGAACTAGTTGAGTCCAGCTCTCTGTTGAGCTTGGAATAATCTATAGTTGATGAGGCACCTGCTTCAAGTTGGGCAAAGAACCTGGCTTTTTCTTCTTCTTCCTCCAAAGTATCCAAACCCACACCCCTCATCTTCACAGCAGGAGCTAACACACAGAACAGAGAGAGCACATGTGGAATTTACAACTGCGATACTTCTGAATGGAGAAATGTAAGGTTCAGAGCCCCAGATTCACGTAAGATGTGGAACACTCATCAAATGTTGAAGTACATCCCTGCAGTTTATAAGTACATCCATTAGTTTTTCAATCCTGCTTAAAGCTACACCATTCACATTTGAGAAATGAAGCTACTGTTCTTCCTGTTCTAAGGTGCTCTGTGCAGCTCTTCAGGTATTACTCTGACAATAAATAAGAAAGCAACAAAATCTGAAATTCTCAGAGTGGTTGAAACAATAAGCTTTTTAAAACAGAGTATCTCTGCAGTGCTGCCAGTCAAAAGGTTTTAGAGACTATCTTCAATAAAAGATGTTCCAGTGTGATTAATGAGAAACTACATTTTGTTTACAGTAAGTGTGGAGATGACAACAAACCTGAACGTGACTCATCTTCTGTCCCTGTATTCTGTCGGCTGAGAACAAGTGTATTCAGTCCTTCTTTCTGCAAACCAGCATCTTCTGGATCGTCTTCCTCCTCATGAACAGACTGAGACTTCCTTGAAAATGCTCCGAAAGACGTTTCAGATCCCAGCACTCCTGCACAAAATGTAGAAAAAAACAACAGAAGCATTAAGACTGTATATTATAGAAACTCCAACTGCCAGTGAAGACAGAGGACAGGCTTCATGTCCTGAGGACAAATGTAAAACACAGTAGCTGTGCACATGCTCAGTCAGTTAACTTTTCTCACTCACAGCTCAACACTGCCACCTATCACCCTTTTTTTTCACTACCTTCATATCTACTGTGTTTTAAACGTGAATCTTTTTGTTTTCCTTCTTTCAGTTTACACACGTTAATGCAGGTTACAGCTTAATACAGACAAGGACAAACAAGAGAACTAATGGTGCTAATGATGTCTACCACGCCATGGAACTAATGCAGCACTAACAGGTGGGGGATCTGAGTTAAAGTTACCATCTTCACTGTCCCCCCTGTAGTGGCTATCGGTGTCATTAGAGTGTGTTTCATTGGGGCTTCTCTCTCCTGCCACACAGGGGACATTCTCCCGAGCGGAACTGCTGACAACGCCAGAGTTCGAGCTCTCAGACGGAGTTCTTGCTTTTTCCACAGTTTGGGAAACTTCCGGAACTGTGTCAGACTGAACCGGTTTATCCAGAGGTTTGCAGCGCGGTTTGGGGACCGGTTTATAAAAGGGCTCCACGCTGGCCACTTCAGGCAGCAAGGAGAGAAGGAGGTTAAGTATTATTAGTGAACTGTGCGATTAAATCCAGTGAAGTTTGAATGTGACGTCTGAAGTATGCAAGTCTCTGACTGCTGGTTAACAATCACTATTTCATACTTCATAACCATGGTCTTTACAGAAAATACCAACAAATATGATACATGATGTTGACTGTGAGCATAGACTGAAAGAACTATGCTCTCTGCAGAAGTATAGACGTTTGCTCTCACCCTCGCTCTTAGGCTGGAACTTTTTGGTCTTGATAAATCTGCTTTTGGCCGTCTCAGCTGAGGAATCAGGAATAACGGGGAGGGAGAAATCAGACAAAATATAAACCACATTATCTGCAGTTTTGTGCATGTTGCAGTATCAGTATCAGTTTCAAACAGAAATCAGAAATGTGTTATCTGGACATTTACTTTGCTTTTATGATGACCACCAGTTGTTAAATGCAAATGGAAAAAGGCTTACTAGCCTCATTATTACCTCTCCCTGTTCCTCCACCACTGTGTTCGCCATCTTGCCACCATGACACTGTAGGTTTCTGGACTGATTTCTGACTGCCTTTAGTACGCGTCTGCTTCTCAGATCCGCCCAAATCCACCGAGTCATCTGAAACAGACTGACAGGATAACGTCATCACCATGTTCAGTGTCTTTTGTCTCAACCTCAGATGTTAAGCACACCAGTGATTGTGTTGTGTGCGTTTATGAGATTAGCCAACATGTTTGAACCATCAGCTCTATCGCCATAGCTTTGACAACCTACCAGTGTTAGCAATCAAAGCATTGGTGTCTGTGTGGATCAGATAGATGGATGTACTTGCTTTCGGGGTCACGTGTAAAGAAGAATGACTCATTTCATACTATGTAACCGATGGAGCCCTTATTGGATCAGAACCACAGTAGTCCACAGATGCCACATTACCTCCTTTAAGAACAGCTCAAACTGTTCATCCAGCTCCTGCTTGGTCAGCCTGTGAGCCATACTGCCACCTCCATCAGCCAATGGGAACTGAAAAGAGAAAACAATTCATATGTATAGCATATATCTTCCTGCTTCTTTGTCTCTCAGGGATTTAAACTTGATAAATCTTCTGATTTTGTGGCCACTTTTGGTCTGCATGACTGTTTCTAGATAAAACTGATCCAGTGTCTGACAAAGCTCTATGTGCTGTCCCCTTACAAACCTCAAGTCCAGCCATGATTTGTTAACTTGCTAACACACAGTCTTAATTTTACCAGGTGAACACTGGCTGCAGTTTGATTTACTTGATCAAGTTTCTAATGAGTCAATTAAATCCAACAAGACTGTCATGAGGAATATCAATAATTCGCTTCAACTTTGTCCTTGAAATAGTTCAGAATCTTAAATATTTCCTAATTTTACATGCCAACTAATTGTGTGTAAGCAAACTTCTTCAGTGTTTTCTCTTGTACACAATCCTCTCAGTGTCCTTGTGCTTACGGTAAAACCATCTGTAATTTTACAGAAATAAATAATTTTCTAGATGTTCTGTTATAATAACGATTGATAACAGAAAGATGGGTTTTATACATAATATACAGGAGAGAGAAAAAACCGTACTAGTTCCGGTAACAGCTGTCAAAATAAAACCATATGTTAGCGTCTGTTATAACCTCGTAGTTTCACTTTTTTTTATTACAGCTGTCGTATGTCGTAATGTCCACGTAACGTTAGGTATTACAAACGTCAGCGTGAAAACGTACACCACTATCGTGTTTTGAAGAAATGTTTGTTTTACTTCCTTTGACGACATGTTTAGTGCTGCTGTTAGCTGTTAATATGCTAAGCTAGTAACGTTAGCTGACCAAAAGAGTAACCTAACTGCCTCACTACATGCGAAATAATCCCCTGCACCTTTCATGAGCGTACACAGACTCATAACTCATATCAACAGACTCACACTTTGGCAGCTCCCCCTCCGTGGCGAACACTTGTTGAAACGTCCCCCTCTCCTTGGTTTGTTGTTTCGAGAGTCTGGGAGTTCCCGCGACAACTCCCGGGTGGCAAGATCAATCTGATTGGCCAGGACAAAAATGCGTCATTACAAATGGTAAACCAATCACTGGGTACCGTTTTCAGGAGGGCTGCAACCAGCGACGTCACAGAGGCCAGTGCAGGAATTCATCTAAGTTAGTGTTTGCTGTCTACAATCTCCAATTATCTGATGCATTATCTGTGGATTTGAGTGTTGATGTCACACTTCGTAGACCTGAACCTACCCCTTTTTCTCTGATGTGATAGAATTTTGGACTTTCCGCCACAACACAACATTTAAAATCAGGAAATTGTGACTAATTAAGAAAATTAATAATGCGCACACTTTCTTACGTGTATGTTATACTGTAGACTCATACGTTCAAAACCATTTGTGGTTGCGACATCTGTCCCATCATGTTCGTGGTGGACAGCAGTGCACAGGTAAGCCTTTGCTGCAGAGATGCAGTATGAGTGTGTGTGTGTCTGTGTCTTTATGATTTCCATTACAATAAAAACTGAAATATACAAGATTAGACACTGCTGCCCCTCTCGAATGGACTGACTGCTCTTTTAATACATCCTATCATATCCTTCTGTTGTTAATTAATCATAGCCCCATAAAATTTAAATAAAGTTGTATTTCGTCCTCCTGAGGCGTTACACTAAATCTGATATTATTAAATCAATCATTTAGCCATTAAAAGTTCCTGCAAGGACTATTGTTATTTTTCAGTAGCTCGTGGCACTGACTGCAGTTAAACCACAGTGCTGATGTTGTAATATATCCTCCACTTGATGGCAGTATTGAGCTGAAGATCAGTCTGTCTCTCCTTGTGTCTTTGTGCCATGAAGGGCAGTCCATCACCAGAGATCAGTAGTAATCTAATAAACTCTGCCCTGTTTGCTTTTCTCTCTCTTTCAGAGGTCAGGACAGATCCATATAAACTTTGTTTTCACCTGCCTATATATGGCTCTCCCTCATAGCCGTGAATGCACTCCTCTGTAACATTCACACTGTAAAGGATACAAAAAGGCAAAGATGCTTCATAGCCCACAGTTGGAGGTTGTTCTGTTTTTTGTTGATCTGTCCTGTCTACTGACTCCTTCCATTTTGTGCGCATTAAAGACACTGCACCACAAACCACTGACACAATGTCTGATTACACTTTGTGCAGTTCATAAAGCAAAATAAGAACAATAATTGGAACCATGTGTGTTTGATGGTTATTCCCTGTGTTTGTGTGTCCCGCACCGCTGGCACTAGTCAGACCCATGTTGGAAGCTTTACATCCAATTGGGCTCAATTGGAGCCAGTCCCTATCAGCGAGAGGGATCGCTCTGATTGGCTGTTCAGCTTAGCGAATAAGAAGAGAAAGAACTGAGGAAAGCAAGCAAACCCCGAGGTCTTCAATTTTACCTCACTGACAAATCCAGACTACTGCCACCTGTTGGTATGGACAGAATCTACGAGATAGTTGCCCATTGGCTGCAATCTTTGTGACGTGTTCAAGTGCCACTTCTTAGCCTAGACGGACGCAATGTGAGGTGACCTTTGCTGTCGCTAGCTTTTTGATGTCAGCTTGGTGTGTCTCTGCCCTTAATCACTCAGATGGCGTGTCTCCTGTTTTCTCATGGCCTTACAAGCCAGTTTGTTACATCAACATGTTCCCATGTCTCTAAACACCATTTGCCATTAACATGTTCACATTTCCATTGTTACCATGTAAGCATGCTGGCCTTCAGAGCAACAGAATGTGCCAAACACACCTCCCACCACACAGTTAGTGAAATATTAAGACACAAAGTAGTGTTCCTTAGCTTTAACTGCAGCCAGATATGAATAGTTGCTATGAAACATACTGACATATTTGCTAAATTAGACTCTGACAACAGCAATAGCACAGTTATACAATAAAAGCACAGTCGCACACCCCTGTGACTTGTATACACACGTCTTAATTCAAAACATGGTGTCAAAATGTCTGTAGCTGGGAGGTTTGTGTGAAAAAGCTCTGCAAGAGCAAAGATTTGTGATTATTATCAAGCACAGACTCTAGTAGTGGTGTTCTGTGACCAGAATTTAACGCACAGTGTGCGGTTATGTTAAAAATACTTTAATAAGCTGTTTTAATGCAAACAAATGAAGAAGGGGAGGAATTATACCCAGAAATTAGAACAACAACACCAACAACAACAACAACTATAATACTATTACATTTTGTGTTGGATAGGACCATCATTGTAGCGTGTATGATCGAGATGGGAAGGCTGATCATCACACCCCACATCTCATGTGTATGTCTGATATACAGTAAACTCCCCCCCTCCCTTCCCTGATGAAGGCTTTATCCTCTTCTGCCACACTGACACTGAGTTTACCATCTCCACTGTGAACAGTGGCAGCTACAGCTGCCTTCGTCCTCCCATCACTTCCTTTTTCTGATTCGTATTCATATGTGCGAGGTTCCTTTAGAAAAGTGATTTACAGGGATGCACTTCCATCACAGATAATTTCAGTGACCTTCAGGGGGACGTAAGTACACATTCTGTGGCCAATTTCTCATTTTTGATAGTCAGGTGTACAGACTACTGGCTTTACCTCAGATGCCCTCACAACACTGGATTGACTTAATGGTTTTGGGTTGGATTCCCAGGTTTACCATTCAGAGCAGGCATGAAGACCTTTCAGCTTTGAACTTGTCCACCTTCTCCAAGAAGGTTCTAATCAACCGTGTTGATTAGACAGAAATGTCTGTAGTTTGAAACTGGAATAGCACAATGACAAGTTGGAAATGGTTAAACAAATACAGAAATGAAGTAGATGGGAAGGTCAAACCCAATGGATTTGTACAGCGGAGTCATGAAGATCATAATAACTTGAACATGATGTGAAGTTCCACATGTGATACTAGGCCAGTAGCTTAGGATCCAGATTTTGGGGGACCTTAAGCAGAATCTGATTTGGCCCTTATTCCCCATCGCTCCTAGTGAGCATGTGTGCACTAACCTAACGATACTGCAGACTCCCAACATTTTGGAAGAACGCATATGTGAGGTCCGTATTGTTGGGACACAACCAGAAGCACAACTTCAGAGCTCACCACTCAACACATTACAACATTTAAAACAAACATTTATCTTTTAGCTTTTACTTCTAGTGGTAGAATTATTTGCTCTATTTGTTATGGATACATTTCTGTTCATTAAGGGAAATATGAAAAATATTCTCTGATATAATTAGTTTCAGCTGATTTATTTACCTAACACAGTATCTTAAACATGGACATATGCTGGACACTCCAGCCACAAGTATGCTGAATTTAATAACGGTGGGTGTTATTGTTTATGAAATGCACTTAATATGCACTTCCTTAAGAAGAAAGTAGAAAGTATTAGGCATAGTGACAAATACATAATGAATGGTTAAAACTTCCTAACTGTTGCTTTGCATAGTGGTGGAGGAACACTTTTTTGTCTCTGTTTCCGTTTCCATGCACTAACATTTTGTGTGACTGCTAAACAATGCATGCCTGCTTTATATTTTGAGATTTGTACGACTAATGAGAAATTAAACTCAGATCTCTTTGATATTAGAGACTGAGAAAGGATAATGAACATGTCAGACATATAAAACACCAGAGGGTAATGTTCAGAGGTGTGTTCTAGTATTTCATGTATGATCTTAGCTGTTTCATCCCTGCCGCCAATACTCATTCTTGAAGTGAAGGATAAAATTAAGATGAATGAAACAATCAAGAGATAAATGGATGAAAAAAGTACTGTCACAGTGGAGAACTAACAATGTCTAGGCCTCATCAGCTTGAAGCCCATTCCAGTGATTGATTAGTTCTGTCTGCACTGTTCGCTTTGATGGGAAAATCTCAAGTCTGGTGAATCCTCTCCATCACTTTCTTCCTGGGCAAACCACACAGTGTCTGCTGAGAGTGTAAAAAAAGATGAGTGTAAGGGAAGCTTCCCTCCCTGGGGACATATCTCCTGTGTGCTGTGCCTGTTCCTCCTCTGGGCTGGATGTTTGAAATGACAGCTTACCCGATGGCCACTGACGAGGATGACATACCCTCAGATATCCACGAGTGGTATCTCAGCTCTTGATGTTGCGTTGAAGAATTTTCCCCAACGCTGTCACTCTTAGTTTTTTTTTTGTTGAGCCTGCACAAATAAAATAATGCTATAACAGGTCAAATGTTTATTCAGTGTAATCTTCACGAGCCAATGTGAAGAAATCAATCTCAGTTGTGCTTTTTATCCAACAAATTACTACAGTCTATGGAAATCAACAACCCTTAATTGTAGGTTTTCTGAGATCTCTTAGTACGCTGATACTGTTTGGGTCTTTTTATAAGTCAAGGTAGATCTAAACCACACCATCAGTTATGTTTCATTGATTGGACTCCAGGTTTGCCCACACCTGACTACAGTTTGTCATTTGTAATTCATATTGAGGTGGTAACATTTGCCACCTGATGAATCCAACATTCATCCTAGCCCAGTTTTTCTGTTCACCAACTCAGCAGAAAAATATCAGTCTCTTTCGTCACCAGCTCTCGCTTTATGTTTCTGTTGTTTGAGGGTGGGCAGGTAGTGTACAGTAGTTTTATCCGAACCTTTTAGCTGTAAAAAACCGACAGTTGCTTAATATTGGCTTGATTGTGATCTGCAAAATGGAAACAAAAGCATCATATAGATAAGGGGAATTCTATAGTAGATATATCTGTGGGTCTTAGTACTGTTTTAAATAAATAATGTGTCATATTATTATCAAATCAGAACTGTAAGCATTAGTTGTTCTAACTTCTAGGGTTTGAACTTAAAATGATGAATTTAATGAATTAACTTAAAAAAGAAATAAACTGACTACTGTCTTATTAGAATTCCCAGCAAATGTTGCAGAGTTTTGGTTATCTTTTCTCACTTTTAAAATGAACTACGGGTTTCATCCAGGGGACTACAAAAACTTCAGCGATACAGACAAAGTGACTCTGTGTGTCTGTCCTGGCTTGTGCACGTGTGTGTTCTAGCTCTGAGGATATACATATGTATGCAGTCCATGTCATATTTACTCCCCAAGTCATACACAAGGTGTCTGAATTGGTGTTTGAGAATAGTGTACCCCACTTAGCTCTGTATTTATATTAAATATTAAATCCAATTTAAATACAAAATTACCACATGAAATATTAAGCAAGAGCGTAAATATTTAATGCAAGCCCTTTACCATCGGCCTGGTATTCATTACCATGCAGTGCTGGAGTTTAATGGGCAATTTCCCTGGAGACTGTGTCTGGGTTTCCTTTTTCCCCCTTGCAGCTGCAGCAGGTGACGCTGTTGCTCTGCGGTTCTTTGTTGAGGACACCCCCCCCAAAAAAACACATTATAAATAAATGAGGAGGGAAATTTGTCTACGGACATGTTCTGAGAATATAACACAAAGCATTTTTATGCTGTGACTTACTGTGTTTTTATTCCGTCTTTCAAGTCAAAGGTTGAAAGTGTGGAAGTAATTCTAAAGCTGCATGATTAGAGAATCACAACAGAGAGAATTTGCATTACTCAGCTTATATTACATCCGTGAGTGTCATCAAGCCAGCATCTATTCATGTTAAACTCGGAGTGCGTTCTGATGTAAACCTCAACTGCGAAGAGAACATGCACATGACTGAAAATCAGACACTTAATTATTTCATCATCTGCAAATTAAAACCAACAACAAAAAAATTCCAGCTTTTGCCAACAGGGGTCATGCTTATACTAAAGTTCAACAGGGTTTCACAGTGTCAATTTACAGTAGGGAGAGAAAGAGACATGCCTGACAGTTTCTATTTGTTTCTCTCTATGACCCTATGATCCCTGCAACTTACGGCCTCCTCTTAGTTTTTTTTTTCTTTCTAATTTTACAAAAAACTGTGCAGCAAAACAACCTTGTAGAGGGAGAAATATAAGAGAGACAGGATGAGCTTAAACTGAGAAAAGACAGAGAGAGCTGTAAGTTAAAGAAATTAGCTTTTATAGAGTGCTGGGGAGAAGGTAGAGGGTTAGAGATGCGTGGACACGCAGCTCCTCTGAGGCAAGTCAGGGAGGAACATTAATCATTGGGAGACATCTGTTCATTCTGCTGCTTTACAATTCTGTCAAAGAGCTAGGACACCCGGCCCCTCCTCCAACCATCCACTCAGAGGAAACCTGTCCTCCGTTAAGCATGGACAGGCAGAGTGAAACATCAGAGCCACTCTCTGCCTTCGATTAGATTCCCATTCAAGTACATTTAAGGCGAACAAAACCCAGGCACAGGGAGTGGTGTGTAATTCAGCACTATTATCTGCATACGGTTGGTTTTATGGAACAAAGACACACGTCATGTAGCAAACAGCACTGCATGTGCACATGTCATTACTAATACACCCACACATATTTGGATCATTTTTGGTCTTTTGACCTACATTCATTTTTATTTTTTATTTTTGGAGGATTACTATTAGCTCAGCTGGAGTTCATGCTTGTCTGCCTAAAAGCATCATAGCAGGTTTTGGTATTCTGGTATTTAAGACTCATCTTAAAGAAGACGAATTGTTGCTGCACTTCAATCTAGAAAGGGTCATACAACCATTTCCAAACTATTCAGAAATGGGAAAGATTATTACACACGAGTGGAAAACCTTCAAGACAGTTGTCAATCTCCCCAGCAGTACCGTTTCTTGCGCTATGTGGACTATGCAGATGCATAGGGCCCCACGGCCACTAGGGGGGCCCCCAGCTACCGCTTTAGTCTCTTTTAGAAGAATTAAATGTAATTCAAATATCTCAGATTATATTTGCTCTGTAATGATGAAAGAAACGTATATAAACCACTGGGAAGTGTTTTTGATATCACTGCAGTAACACCTGCACCAGAGTATTAACTTTGATTTACTCTACACCAGACATGTTTTTTTATTTGACCCTTCCTGTGTGGCTTAATTTACATTTAAAAACAATAGCTGTCACAATTTTAGTAATACAGTTGTTTTAAAACAGTGCATTCTCTACGTAGCCTTTGCTGTCAAATCTTTTTACGAGGAGGAATCTTCACATCATCAAATCTATCCAAAAGACAAATAGATTTATATATTTATATAATGTGTTATATGTTTATATAATGTGTAAGGTCTTAAACCTTACACTGTAAAATGTCTTGAGATGAATTATGCAGTAATTTGGTGCTATATAAATAAAGTTAAATTGAACTGAATTGAATAGCTCTTTACATAATTAGGTTTATTATGTAATAAACCAAATTGTTCTTTGCTCATGACTTTGCCTGGTATCTTAAAAATCTTTGATTTTCAGGTTGTTGTTTTTATTTTCAGTTTCAAGAACCTTGCAGATCATGTACTGCTGTCTCTGAAGCTTTAAAATCAGAGCCAAGGAAAAACAATTTATTGTCCTCAAATGTAATATTGACATGAACTCTGTGGACTTTATGAATAGTCATGTAAAGTTAATTTATATTTTAGACGTCACAGTTAACGATGTCTTTAATGATGTCTATTTATTTCAGTTCTGACAGATGCCTTGGACATATATCTGATTTCAAAACTCTAACCAGTACAACAACCATAACTGACAATGGTGACAAGCTGCTGTTTGCTGCTGCATTACTGACAGAGTATCTGCTAATGGCAGCGCCCCCCCCCAGTGGTTAGCATGTCATTTTACATGAAACTCAGGAACAAACCTGTATTATTAAAATGCTTTTTCTTTTTTCACCAGTAACCTCAGGTATAGCTAAATTAACAAGGACTGAGAAATATTAGGACTTTAATTGTGTATGTTTGCAACAGTTCTGAGCTGAACTGGCTGAGAGGCCATGTTGTGACATCCTCGGTTAATAAAATCAAGCAGTGTATCTATAATGTTCTTTTGTCTCTATGCACAGCAAGAATCCTCCCATAAATCTCCCTTATGTGCTGAGATTGGTCCTGCTTGTTCACGGGCCCTTTCGAGATCCCTGTAATATTTTCAGTGGGAGTATCAAATCCAAATTCAACCTGTGAGCACAGAGCAGTCCAAACGGTGTCCTCCCATTGGCAAACAGAGGGGAGCAGAAGATGAATGAGGCCTTGCCGTGGCTTTTGAGGAGTGCAGGCATGAGGGTGCTTTGTCATCATAATATTGAAAGTGAGTTTTGCAAAAGTTTGTGCCTTTTGGCCATGAAAGTGTGTGCCGCCTTGTTTCACAACTCATTAGAGTCAACACTGTGATTGACTGCCTGCTATTCAAGCTGATATTGGAACTCATACAAATTTCTGAGGTTCTGTGGGGCTTGTGTGGAGAGTGTGGCTTGGGCTGTGGCCATTTTTACATTTGTGCTGGTATATTTTGACCTTGACTGTAAGATAATTACATTTAAGAAGAAATTAATACTACACAACAGACTCCTCTTTCTCATCCAAAGCTACTTTTCTCATTTATCTCAATAAAGCAGCATGTGTACAGAAAAAAGTTGTTGTCCTAACTTCTCTTCTCTTGTCTTATCTCTTGGTGATTAAATCATTGCTTATTCTGTAACTGTATTTTAGGTTATTTGTATTAGCCATACTTGCTTCTGACTTGCCAGGGGCATGAATTAATTATTATTAATTATTGTGAGACCATCTACCGGGCCTTTTTTCTCCTGGGAGACTTCCCCAGATACACTGGAGGAGAAACAATATTTCTGACATGACTCAAGTTCCGTTGTCATATGTTGTGTTCACTGTTGCCTCTGAAGCATGTAGTACAATCATGTGCACTCTGACCAGTTTTAATTCACTTCTCCTTGTGACAAGAGATAGTGGAAGTTCAAATTTTACATACTATCTCTGGCAGTTATCCAGACTTCATAAAAGTGTAGCTGTATCGCCTCTGGCCAGTGTCCCAGTGGTTAAATATAAAAAGACACATAACTTGCCAAGCCCAACTCAGTTTTTTAACAACAGTGTTTGGGTCACAGTTATGTGTCAGTGAATTATTTTTAGTGTGTGAAGATGGCATGTAAAAGCTGAATGTAGTGTGATTATAAAATAAATGATTTAAACCATTTCATTAGTATAATTTTTATTAATAATAAGATTAGGGTTAAAGGATAGATTCACAACTTGTCAAGTCTGTCTTCAATTAGAAATCAGGTGCTCACATGAGCATTCAAAATGAGAACTTTAAATAGAATTGTATACTAAAGACTAAAAACCTTCAGAGATATCTACTTGATTAAACTTATTCATGAAGCTGTCAAAGCTTACTATTGACTTTAGATAAACTGACAGTTTTATCCACAACAAGGACTGTGGATTTTGTTCCCCACCTTTTACTTTAGTCATTCTTTAGGGGGGCACCTGGCCGTTATTTTGATGCAGACTCGAAAAATTGAGAAGTGATCCTATTCTAATAATGACAAGCCTATTTGAAATCCACAGGTGCAGTCTATTTTAGTTTTCTTCCAAAACTGCTCTGGACAAACTGAAGTTTCTCCATCCAGCCGTGTGTTACAGTGATGTTATTAACCTTTTGAAGAATACAATCAATAAATGCATGAAAATAAGTTGTAAAAATTTCAACATTTAATTTTATTGTCCTTAAAAATATAAAAGGAGCAGGCTTTGCAGAGTTACACAAACTTTCTTGACCCAAGTTGGCAGAAATACACAAAGTCAAGTCTAGTAAAACCACTTGCCTCAAAAGTTCTTCATTACAACTTCAGATTTCTTTGCTCATGCTCAAGTACTAAGTACATTTTCTAAACTTTGCTTAAAAACGTACAAAAGGATAAATACTTCACCACTTGTTAAAGTCACTAATCTGGATGTTATACTTCAAGGTTGGGTATTTAGTGGAAAATAAAGGATGTAGAAAATCAGATACTGTTGCCAAGACTACTTATCATGAGCAACTTGGGGCTTGTGTTATAAATATTGTCATTCATTGGTTGTGGATTTTGGGACTTGTTTCAGTGAGATTTTTAGTTCAGTTTACTTCATGAGAGAGACTCTACGGAATACTCAAGTAAGTTACAAGTATCTCTAAACTGTACTTGAGTGGAATACTTGACTAAATGTACATGTCACACCTGTTCCTAACTCATTTACAAGCCTTGAAAGAAGCTAATTTAAGTAGACGGAGACATTAAGGAAGAGCTAACGAAGATGTCACAGAGAGATTTAGCATCAGAAGAAGATCACATTTCCATTCTCATGACAGCTGCTGGATGTCGAAGAAATGCCAGAAGCTTGGGACCAATTACGTAGGTCTCTCTAGCCTTATAATGTGCAGATGCGTAGATCTCTTCAATGCGTTTATTGTTGTTGTTGTATTTCACCAATACTCTGTCCTCGTTACTTTTGGGGTCGCTGCGGTTGTAGTACTTCCTGACTTCATATGGCAGGTCCTCAGCATGAGGCGAGTGGAGGTTTCCAATGGTAAAGTACTTGTATTGCCTTTTGTCCCTTATCACTGGGAGCAGATGCCTGGGCCCACGGTTCAGGAACTCATGAAATCCATACTCTCCCTTTGTGGGATCGCACAGAGCCATCATGTTGTTGTCCACGCAGTTCTGAACGTACCACACCAGCAGCTTAAGGCCGTGGCGAGGCGGTGGTTGACCAAAACCACTTTCCTGCAGCTCCTGCTCTGAGTCAAGGATTTGGAGACGTTCCGATGCGGCCAGAATGACTGACAACACCAACGTGAAATGAAACAAGAACCCCATCATACTCCGTGCTGTGTTAAGGGTACCTATGAAGGAACATTGCAACATCGTGATTTTAGTCCTTACAGTCTAACTAACTACAATATCCTTTCATAACTTACCTCTTTGTTAGTAATAAAAGGAGAAGATTTGTCTGGTACACCCGTCTCCTAATGTGGTTGCAACTCCAGTGCACTTACCTGTACTTTCTGCTTCAGATGAAAGCGTGGCTGGCTGGGCTCTGTGCTTGACCTCTCTCTGTCTTCTAAGTGTAAGGTAAGATTAGAAGACTTGTTATTTGGACCAGAGGAAAGTCTATTTTCAATTTCTATCTGCAATGAAAGAGGAAGTGATGTGGGTTTTGCACAGCTGGGGTCTGCAGAACGTTTGCCTTAAATTAAGACAAGTTAAGCCTCAGCTTGAAATAACCATTTACAGCCCAGCTCTAAAGGAAGAGGTATCAAGCTGTAAGTTGTATGTGTATGGAACGAATCCTCAAAATCAATTCTGTATGGTCTTTTCACATGTGGTGCCGTGCTTGCAAATCAAGATTTAGGGTCAAAGGATTTTGTGGGCATGAGCATAAAGGGTTACATTTCTAACTTCAGCTTTCGCTCCTGCATGTAAATAACACCTGCTTTCAGATTAAGTGCAGCTTTGAAACCACATAGTCAAATTGTTAGTGGATAACAGGAACAGAAACTCCACCCTGTCAAAAAGTGACAGCTAGGGGTGACATCATGCTCTCTCTACACCAAATCTGCGTCTCATACAGACACTAAATTACCCTTAGTGTCATCTATACCCAAAATACTTTTCTTACAATCTCATGGGATTTCACATGAATACTGACCTGAACTTTTCCGTCTGAGTGTTACTATTCATCTGATCATATGGAGAACGCACATTTCCATGTGATCAAGCCATCATCAGTTGTATTGGGATTTATTAGCTTAGGGTCCTACTTCACCTCCTAGCTGGCTCATTGGACCGTCACTGTGAAGCACTAGGGAAATAATATGATTAGGGTTAAAAGGTAGACCATGAAACATTAGTTCAAGGTGGAAAATGAACAGTCCTGTGTTTTGTTACCTACACACATTGTGAGCCATGAACAGGGAAAGATAATAGTCCACAGTGAAGATGAAGAAACTTCATGGCTGACAAGGAAGCTGGTGTTTATCTAGTGGGAGAACTGATGGCAAAACCTGGTAGCACGTATGTTGCTGGGAACGTTGATATTCCAGGGACTCCAGAGACCTCTGGTGGCTGGGTGGACAATGGCGGTGTATGAAAATGTACTTTACCACTTCCAGGCTTGTTGTCCAATTTGTAGCCCTGGGTAATTTCCAGAGGTGTATAAAGTACACAAACTCAATACTCAAGTAAAAGTGCAAGTATTTGTCTAGAGAAATACTCCACTGCAAGTAGCAACCTTTACATTTTTCTACTCAACTAAAAGTACTTTAGTTCATGCACAAAATCTTACTTAAAGTACAAAAGTATTATTCGGTCCAGATTTGTTCAACAAATTCTCAAATGTGAAAATGATGGTGAAAATGTGTTGTTACCTACAGACTGTGGAACAGAAACAGAAGTTGCTGAAGGTGGAGCTGATTTTAACGTCATATATATATATATATATTTACATAACTTTAAATTTTTTTATAAGAATTCTTTACTGCAAAAAAAGAAAAAGTAAAACATTTTCCTCTGTTTTGTAGTGGAGTAAAAGTAAAAGTAACATAAAATGGAACTACTCCAGTAAAGTACAAGTAGCTCTAAACTGTACTCAAGTACAGTACTTGAGTAAATTTACTTAGTTACTTACCATCTCTGGTGGTAACCTCCCAGTATTTAAGTTAGTAAAGTTAAAAATCATAAATGACTAAACTCAGTTGACACTGCAGCCAAAGAGAATATGATCTGAGAGACAAACAGATTTTTAGTATTCCACAGTGTTGGCCAATTATTTTTTGTAATATTCATAGCTAGCAAAGAGTCTTTTAGTGTATTTACATTCAGTTAATCCCTCTCTATGTAGTAGTTTTTCTTGTACCTGGCACAGTCTGCCTTCCTCATGTCATATTAAAAATTAACTGTATGTGTGGAGACTACAGACTAGCTGTTAATATCTGTCTCACTTTTATCTGACATAACACAAAAAGTCCTATTTTAACCAATTCACTGTTGCAAAGTTAGTACCCCTTTCTTTTGTATAAATCACAATGAGACTTAATGTGACTATTGTGGGTGCTTTACAATAGCATAGTCAGAGGCTTAAAACTTGTGAATGCGTTTTTGCATGGTGGATGATAGTGAAACACCCAGGTTTCAGTCTGGCCAACACACTTCACTTTCCAGAGTTTTTTCTAAATGCTATACACTGTGACGTTAGACTGTATGAAGTCACTGACTGGTCATCCATTATGGGCTCCTACACATATAGTGTCTCTCCCACCCTCTCAGGTTAAATGCAAAATCAAAAAAGAAAGTTAAAGACGGTGAAGCCCACTATTGCTGCCACTGCAGGTGTTTTTTTGTTTTTTTTAGCATACTGGCACAAACATCATACACTGCATATGCAAATAACAACAAGCCAACTCATTTCATTAAACTATCGTGCATTTGCATTCTTCTGCAATCCACAGTAATTTCTTTTCACCAAATTCAAAGCACAGAACATTTCAAACACAGCTACATGTTATCTGAAATGAAACAGTATTCCCCAGCAGGTTGAGAGTGTCTCTCAGGACCAACACAAAGTGCAAACTGAGTCTGTTCATTTCTCGAGCACCAAACTCTCTACTTTTCATTTGGGCAAAGCGGTCATTCACTTTGACTCAACAACAAGATTCTTCCTTCTCAACCGATAAGACGGCAAGATGCTGACACCTGTTTTGTCCCATTGTGGACCTCAGTTAAGTGTGGAGCCGCCTCAGCAGCTGAATGACCGACCACAGCTACAGCTGGAACCAGGAGAGAGAGATCAGAGAGATCTGAAGGAACACTGGGAACATGCCTTTATTCTGAAAGTTGAAAAAAACACACTTCACATTTTTAATCTTTCTTTTTGCTTGCCAGGTAGTTGTTTGTTGCTAACACCTCCTCAGATTTTAGACCAACATTGTAGTGAGGAGCCAGACTTCTGCTGGATGTTTTTCTGAGCCAGGATTACAGGTCTGAACACCTCTTAGACTTTGGTCTCTGCAACCATACTGCACCGGTTGGGGCCACATACACTATTCCTTACACTGTAGAACATCAGTTTCAGTTCTGGGCTCTAACTAAGGCTGACTCACTCTAAATGCTGTACATTTGTGACAAAAAAAGTAAGGACTGATCAGAAGGTGACATTAAAATTGCATTTATCATTACTGATTGGTGCCCTAAGCTGCGACTACTGAGAGAGCCTCGCCTTAGGAAAAATGACAGTACATACAGTATATGGAGAGCTGCTGAAACAGCCATATCTCAGATGCAGGCCATAGATAGATAAAGACAATTTCCAGCAAAACAATGTGGTAAAAAGCCACTGCAGAGAGAGGACATGCAACTTCAAGCACATCCTTAAAAACAGAACAGAACAAAAGCATGCGCTTAGCAAGCATCAGTGAGTGGGAAGTTTGGAAAAGACCATCATTCAGTATTTGAAGTGACATTTGTGTTGAACAGCTCAGGATAGATTTCTGATGTTCACCACACGTATGTGGAACAAGTGGGAACAGGTGCCTCCCTAAAAAAAAAGAGAATTTCATTGTATTGGTCGCTTTGGCAGACGTATTGTAAGTACATCTGTGCTTTTTGTGCTTCTCTGACGAAGCGTTGACATTGACTGAGTCCGACTGGCAGTACAACCTCTCCTGTAAGCCAGTCTGACACTTCTATTGAGGAGCTGCCAGGCACCCCAGGGCTGTCTGTACCTCATCCCCTTACTGCTGTGTCAGCTGGCACCCACAGCCTTCTGAAACGACCCCACACACTGGATTTACACCACACACAGACCCCCCCCCCTCCTCCACACACTCACAAAATGGACTCCCATTAAAACTGTGGCATGTTTTCCCCTAATAATGAAGCCAAAGTGTTGATGACATGGCAGCGTAAATGCACTCCTACAATACTCCTTCTCTATAATGTTGTGTGAAAGGGTCCGTGTCACTTCTTACTGCCACCTAGAAACAAATAATAAGATGGTGAATCCAAGTAATGTGTAACTGAACATGACTGATTCCATAATATTTTATGTACAGCATAAAGCATATAGCAAATATTATGACATCACATTCAGCATATTGTACAAAGTGCTGTAGTGATTTTTATTAGGTCGACCCTGAAGCTGGCATCACCCTGGATCCTTGACAAAAAGCCAATAGAATTTTTCCATTGAGTTTGTATTATTGCAGAAAATAGCAGCATGATGAGTTTATGATACTTACACATTTTGTTCAGTGAGATCATCTTCACAAATGAACCATGTTAGCCACTCTGAATGCCTAAATACAATAACCAGAAGTAAAACAATAGGCTTTGTTCATGGTTGTGTTAGTTGTTGCACATCACAGATGTAGAGGATGAGGATTGTTAGTAACATCTACTTGAGTGAAATATTTACTCGCAGTAGACAGCAGACAGTGGCTCACTTGGAAGTGTTATGGTCCCTTATTGCACTGTTCTAGTGTTGATCTGTCTTTTCAAGTTCAAATGTAAATTTGGCTGTGCCGGTGCCGGCTCCTGGTTGGTGGATCTTCCCAGCTCCTGTCTTGGTCCATTCCCCCTTCATGCTCCGCCTCCACATCCCACCTTTGCTTTCCTGTTGGTCTGGCCGTAGGACGCTCATCCACAGAAGATCCAGGAAGCATCACTGGCCCCTGTTTAAAGCCCTGTGTTAGCGTCATTGCAGGTGGCTTCATTGTACGTAAAGCAGCATACCTCTGTCTGTTTTTTGTTTTTTGTGTTTTGTAACTGTTTTGTGAAACTTTGTTTACTAGAGGCTGTCACAAACCTTGGATCCATAAAACATCCATTTTTTTCATGTTAAACAATATATGGCTCAGTGCTGTTCACATCCTGCACTACATTGGTTGTTGTTTTATGTTACTCCTTTTATTTGAGCCAAAGTTGTAACAGTAAGCATATGTAAAGAGAATGATATAAGAGGATGTTGGCTAACTATATGCACTGTATGACTGCTAAAGCATTTCCTAGAATTTGATACTAATTGTTTGTTAAATTAGAGATAATCCACCTCAAATTAAATCATTCAAATTAGTTAACACATTTAACATGACAAAATTCATCAGATCCATATACAGTACCAAAAGTTTGGACACATTCAATTCATTCAATGTTGTTTTCTTTATTTTCATGACCATTTTCATTGGTAGATTCTCACTGAAGGCATCAAAACTATGAATGAACACATGTGGAGTTATGTACTTGGTGAAATAACTGAAAACATCTTTTATTTTCTAGTTTCTTCTAAATAACCACCCTTTGCTCTGATTACTGCTTTGCACACTCTTGTCATTCTCTCCATGAGCTTCAAGATGTAGTCACCTGAAATGGTTTTCCAACAGTCTTGAAGGAGTTCCCAGAGGTGTTTAGCACTTGTTGGCCCCTTTGTCTTCACTCTGCGGTCCAGCTCAGCCCAAAACACATGGAATGAGAAGGTGTGTCCAAACTTTTGGCCTGTACTGTATGCTGTTTCAAAGTTCACAACCTATGGGATCAGAGCCCATGTTAGATGTAAATGATGCTCGTACTGCTGTCACGACATCATGTCTCTGTATGACGTACCTGTCTGCATAAATGACTGATCTCAACATCTTGACAACACACTGCTTCAACCACATATAGTAGAGATGAGGATTCAACTTTCTGCAGCTTTATTTGTTTTTTCTAAACTAAGGATGAAACTCAAAAGAGAAAAAACTGTTAAACCTTTATGGCATACTGTAATTTAAGATGGCATGTGTGATATCTTATGCTAAGAAGTGTACTTTGCTCTGTATTTTGGGGTATTCTGCGGTGTGGTTGGATGGTTAGAGGAATTGCAGCACCTGAAACCTGTTCACAAACGAATCACTTTTTTGCAATATTCAATATTGTAAAAATTATTTCTCTTGCTTCTACAACCTCTTATTCCTATTCTATTCTAATTATGTGATCATATTGTTTACAGACCACCAGTGGCGGACCGTCAGGGCCAGCAAAGCCTTCTATGCTGGAGATAGTCAGAACCAGAAAATACTGTATATCTTTAGAATTTAATATACACTTTTATTAATGCTGAGTGTATTTCTAAGAAATGTCCCATCAATCTGTTGTTGTCATTTCATTACAACTTTACTCATTTGCGCTGCTTCCAGCTGCTTCCAGTGCAGCACATATAACTTTAATCCAATCAGATTTCTTCCTTGTGCAGTCGTAAGCTCAGGCCTTCAATACTCTCAGTGAACTGAAGGTTGAGTCGTGGGAACTGGACTTTTAATGGTAGAGACATTTCATTCTGCAGCCACAGAACTTTTTCAATCTGAGGGAAGTTGGTTAGTGACAGATTTATCCTCCAGGTTGGTTTCACCTCACATCTGCCTTGAATAGGTTCGTTAAGTGAAACAAAGGCAGGGGATGAGTGTGGGTAGATGTAACAGCCCCACCCCTGGCAGCTCCTTCTGCCCCCATTAAGTGGGTCGTTAAGGGTGTTCAACCTGGTTAAGTGTGGTCAACCTGGTGGACGTGTGAATTAGGCCTGATTTTCCTGGGGATGGATGAAAGGGCAGCATGCTGTCAGTGAAGGCTTCAGTCGTTTATTCTCAGTAGGGACATTGTGGATGAACGATAAATGATATTCAGATGTCGTATCTGGTCAAATGTGTTGGTTTGTTGGTGCTATAGCTTGGCTTGAATTGGTTCCTGAGTGTGTTATTTATAATTACAATATTTTCTTGTTGGGCATCAGTAAATGTGACTGACTGTTGATGGGACGTCTATTTGTGATGAAGATATTAGATATTAAATATCGTATTTTTGTCTCTGCAGTAAATGTATTGTAACTCTCATAAGTGTTGAGCCTTGTGTTAAATCACTACGATAACCTGTTACCAGGCCAGATAGTTACTCGATACCAACTTCCACACAGTAAGTCACCAGGACATCCAATGTTAGACTCAGTGAAACCAGAGAACAGCAAATGAGGCTGGATGAACAAAAACGGACAGAATCTGTTCATGGAAACCAGACCAAAACCATACACAGGCTTTGATGTCTTTACTCAGATGAGCTGTGGGACATCACAGAGTAAATTGAAATGAATTGTCTTTTCAGCTCATTGGAACACATTTCCTTTTTCTCCCAACAAGTCCTCCAAGCTAAACACCCATGAAGGTGGTTTGTCCCTTCCCTCTCACATAACCCATACAAGCATTTCTTAATGTTGCAGCATGGCAGCTTCCAGGCTTTTTTTTTTTTTTATTTGGGGAAATGTTGCCCTCTTGAAATAGTACTATAATGACAGCCCGGGCTTCAGATGCCTAACTGCAATATGTTACTCTTTGTTATAATAACCTGGTGGCATAAACAACACATGGACTTATATTTTACAGGAGGACAGTCTCTTTCTATTCATCCCAGGCTGCCAGAGGAATGCAATTCCCACACAAAACTCAGAACAGAGCAGAAACCAGTGTAATAAATTAGGCCAGTTGTGTAAAGCAGATGCCTCGTTTCTGTGAATGACGGCTGTTGATTACATTTCCACCAACGTGTTTTTATGTGTTCACCTTTTTTCTTCTCACCCAATGGAACCTTTATTTACACTTTAGTTGGGAATGCAGCTGTCTGTGGGTTGTACTGAACCACTGTAGAAAAGTAGGCTGGTACAGTCCAAACGGAAGAGAGTGCGATTGTGATACTGGAAGAAAATCCGATCTTTGAGAGACTGGAACAAGTCCAGCAAGGACTTGGCTCAGCGTCTGGCAGCTTCATCTGGATGCCAAGTTGATCCATCCAAAGTTTGAAGAACCTTGATCAGGAATAGTCTTTTGACTCCATCATAGCACTGATGAAAAGAAATCTAATGGTGCCTAAAGACTTTTGCACAGGAGTGTACATTTTCATAGCTTAACCACAACTGTATATTCTATACACTACTTCTTCCTGCAAACTGTACCCTGTACAGAAGCAGTGTACATGGACATGCAGACATCCATCAGTATAGTCCGATTGCTGATGCCAGTCCTACTTCATGCAATGTAACTGCACATGCACATCACCAGCGGGTGCTGCCCTCCATCTGTCTGGATGATTAGCTGTGCATTAACTAGGCAATTTATGTATGAGGGCACTTATTATGACCTGAGCCTCTTACCACAGATTGCCATGCCACATCTCATTTATTGTGAGCGGCTGGCGGAGTCCCCTCAGAGCAGCGATTCCATAGGCACGGAAAACAGTTCTCAAACACAATGATTCAATCTCTCAAACAAATAAAGCTGTAATGAAGAGTGTTAGAAGGAAAAAAGGAAGCCAGTGGAAACAATAAGTGACATTTGCTCCTGTAACCTCTCTCCATCTGCGGAGTATATGAAGGCATAATGAAAAATACAATTTCAATTTAAGATCCATTTCTCATTTCATCATGGGTGCTGTGTCAGATGTGGGAAATTAAGTTACAGCAACAAAAACATTCTGTTGGACAGAGGTTTTAAGTCATACAAATATGTCTAATAAAAACAGGAATTAAAAAACGTTTCAGATATGGGTTTAATATGTGAGAAATGGTAATGTAAGAGAAAAATACATGAAACATGAAATACAACAACAAACAAATGACTCTTCATTTCTGGTTCTTCATGTGTGACAGTGCCGTTCATGCCTCTGAATGATCAGTAATTCATTTGTTCCACAGGTTGTGACTTTGAAATTTTTCTGTAAGGGCCAGCCAAACTAACACTTAAGCCTTTTCAGTCTTCAAAGCCATAATAAACTGTATCAAACTAGTGTGGTTTTTAGGATGTTGTGGCATTTGGGTGGCAAACCGTACCTCATTTCTTTGAATTATCACTTTTATGACTGAATGTTATGAAATGCAGAAATGTTCAGGATTTGTTTCCTTTTTTCTGCTGATCAGAGTTTTAAACATGTTTAAAGCAGTAGGTGTTTAGAAATACTGCTGCAAATAGCACTCTGCAAAGCTGTCAGGTCCACCGTTTTGGCTGGCACCGTATTTTACCCCTCTTTCCCGCCATCCTCCCATAGTAGTATTTTCGCGTAAATCTCCTGTATTTTTAAATTCCTCGGCCTCTCCAAACTGAACTCAGCAGCCTCGCGAGAACTGCCACCTGCAGTAGCCTGGGTGGCAGTTGTTGCAAGGTTAGTGCCGACAGGGGGAACAAATCCAGAACAACAAAGGAGAGAGATGGATGGATGTGAAGATAATACGTGTTAACAGAAGCAAAGTCTGCAACAAATCTGTATAATAAGTCATTAGTGAATGCCATAGAATCACATGAGTGAACATGAGAAATTAAAAGAAAATGTGTAATGAAAATCAAATATGTTTTTTTTTCTTGTACACCTGTCTTAAAATGTAAGGAATACTGGAACTTGTTTGGGGTGGTGGGATGGCGGGTGCCGAAAAATTACCAAAAAACAGGTACTAAACCAATCTGGAGGGTGATGACCTCTCGAGGCAGCCTAAAGGACAATTAGCACGGACGCCCCCATAAATAGCATTTATACAGAAGAGCGAGGTGCAGTTAACCCACCTTGAATGGGCAGTGTAAAAGGTGCTCTAGTATATAACTGTCCACTGGTGATATAAAACTAGATTAAAACAAGTGTAGAACATAGAACGGGGGGGAAAATGTCAGGAATTGTGACCCATTTGACTTTCCATACAAAGGGAATTAGAAGCACTGTCGTATTCTAATCTGCAACAGTATTTCATCATTCTGCTGCTACGTACTTGGTCTCACTTCTCACATTCACATCCCTTTGTCCCTCATGTACAAAATGGAGAAGGTTACAAACTAAAATCTAGACTACAGAACATTTAAAAAGGAAAAAAATAAAACACTCACTTGTCTGTTCAAGACACTTTAATGTCTCTCCTTTCTTACACCTTGACAGGGCTTTGGACAGAGATCATTCAAAACCTGTGGCTCCTTGACTGCACCCTTTGAGTTAAGTCTGCCTCAAGCATCGCCCCAAACATTTATCATTTTACGTTAATTCCTAAACAGTTTTCTTTCAGGTCTATTAGAGAACCTTAAACCTAAATGTATATCCTCAAAGATGTTTGTGTGTATGTGTGCCTGTTATTAAGGCTCAGTAAGTGATGGAAAAGTATCTGGCTGGAGGGGCTGCCAGCTCTGTCGATTCTGTAGCTAAAACCAATGTGAAGAAAATGAGAGTAGATGCTGATTGGACTGTGCAGGGTCTGGCCATAAAAGGAGAAATGAAGACTAATGGGCATATGATTGGCCGTGGAGATGGGAAACAAATGAGAGGCTGGTGTGGAGGGTGGTGGCTAGGACAGTGACTAATAACATCTCCATCCCACAGTCAGGACTTGTACCTACTGAGAGGATGATTAGGCCTTTTGGTCTAGATGGCAGGATTATTGACCACACTCCCATTCGCACAGCATGAAGGAGAACCAAAACACATGCACACTGCACTCATCAGCTCAATAATATCTTTACTATATAACATTTATTACACTGCAAAAAGCTATTTTAAGCATAAAATGCTTTAAAACGTTATTTTTTTTTCTAAAAAGAAACCTAATTCCAGCTAATATTTAAGCTACAACAATGTTTTGCATACTAAGCAGCAAAGAAACAAGAATGTCTTCAAAAATGTAAGAATCCAGTGATTTTTGTTCTTCTGTTAAATGAAAGTTTGTTCATCGGTTTGCATTGATTGTCATCAAGCGTGCTTGAAAGGATATTACACTGTTGTAACCAGTGTAATATCCTTTGCTGCTGTGTGCTGGGGCAGCCGCATCAGACCCGGTGACACCAACATCGAGAACAAACTGATCAGGAAGGGTTGTTCTGTGCTGGGAACCTTGGAAGAGGTGGTGGAGAGGAGGCTGCTGCACAAACTGCTGAACATCGTGGAGAACAGCTCTCATCCTCTCCACAGCCTGCTGGTCAAACAACAGAGCAGCTTTAGTCACAGACTTCTCCAGCTCCACTGTGATAAGGAAGAGGTACAGGAAGTCATTCCTGCCAACAGACCTCGCCCCGTACAATAACTATATTTTGATAGTAGAGAGCTCTGCTCCAACAGATTAACCCATTAGTAGCGGGACAAACTTTATTGTTGTGTATTAAATGTATTTCTTGTTCTTGCACATTTATCCTTGAGCCATACACTTACACAGCATGTACAGTACAATAGTCCTTCTGATCCCCTGTTCATTTGTAGATTAGACTACCATGTGTACTTGGAGGTGCAATATGTTTCTGTTTCGGTGTGTGTATCTATCTATCTCTTGTTTGTACCAGGTGTAACAGAAAACCTGGGCTGTGTCTAGGGTCGGAAAGTTGAGTGTGTAAATGTGATGATCCTCAAAACAATTTTAATATGACACAAATAACAGATAACCACAGTTTTTAAATGATGATTCCATTTATTAAGGCAAAAGAAGCAGTTTAAACCTGCCTGGCACTATGTGAAAAAGTAATTGCCCCCTTGTGCCAACCTTGGCAGCAACAACTGCAATCAAGCATTTAGCATAACTGGCAAAGAGTCTGGACTTAGTTCAGGAAACACTTCTTCAGTGTTTAGATGACAAGATTACTGTGGTTGACTAAGGCGACACTGTGGTAGTGATGTTTATGTCTAACTATGATATATTATTTCAGTGTGGTTTAATGTGGCCATAAGTTTCAACGTTAGCAATGAGCAACTGCCAAACCAAGCCTGACCTGCCAAAGCTATCTCCAGTTGAAATGGCACATACTGTAAAAGCTGTTGCATGGATACCTAATTAAGTTAGATTTGTGTTTGATTTTCCATTGACATGTTTGACTAAAAGTGTAGCAAAAACAACACAGCAATCAACGCTTGGACCACCACAGACAGATTGATGATTACCATTTCAAGAACCAACATGATAACACATATTTGGTTGTCATGTTGTGCTACACAGCAATCTGTCACTGCAGACATTTAACTTTTCATTTCACACCTTTAAAGACACTTCCTGCTTACTAAAAACAGAGAGAGGGCAGAGAACAGAGAGTACTGGTAGGACTCTGTTTCATTTCAAGCTATTTCATTCAATGTACTACGGCCCTGCCTCTCAAAGAGAGCTGTCTGAATGTTCAAGCCTTGTAATGCTCTCTGATTAATTAGCTGGGCTTTTCCAGCACTTTGGCCTGATAGCAGCAGTGGGAGCTCAGTAATGGCAATGTCATTTCCATGCTGCTTTAAGTGGGACTTTATTATAGGAATTAAAGTGACTGGTACAGCTATAAAAGTGGCTGAGTGAGGGGAGTGGCAGTGGGAACATTAGTTCTCCTGTTGTCAATTGAAAGGTCTTCTGAACCAAGAGTAGACACACAGTTGATCTGTAGTAAATAATAAGTAAGAGTGTTCTGAAAGTGCCAATTTATTGCACTGAGTAACTTTTTAGTAGAGGGAATGAGAAGATAACTTCACGTCCATAATGGCCATACAGTTTTTTTTGCAGTAGCATATAATTTCTAATAATAATGGTAGTTGAAAGGTTTGTTCTCTTCACAAATAGGGTCAATGTTTTTATTTAGGTCATACAGTTATGTGGGCATCAATATGATTAATGTCAAATAAAATGCTATAATCAAATGATAATAACAATGAACACTGACAAGGATTTGGACTGCAGATAAAATCAAAGGCACAGTTATGTTGCAGATTTCCATATCTTAATCTGGGTCAGAGCCCTTAATGACTCAGGACTATGAAAGAGTGAAAATATCAATAAATGGATTACAGTGACACTGTATTGTAGATTCAGATATTAAGTTCAACCAACTCTTCAGTCACCTGGGCATTTGTTTGAGTTCCTTTTGTAGACCCACCATGCCTTTCAAACATGCAAACAGAATAACAGGAAAAAAGTCATGATGCACAAATGGGGACCACAGTTTTTACTGAGTTTGCAGCTGCAGTTTATGTGAATTAAGATTGCATGTTAGCTACGTAAGTTTTAAAAACCGGCCACACACTTAACGACTGTACAGCCAATTATAGGCTGACTGTTCGGACCAAGATGCTTAAAGGTCAGTTGGTGCTGCAAGTGGGCAGAGAAAAGAGTTAAGTGTGTGCTGCATAAAGATTCCAGTCTTTACTTTTTAGGACCAGCTGCTGCCAGTTGTTCTCGTACATTTTTTTATGTTATTGTCGTGATATTTGTAACCATCCAATGATACAACAGCTGAGAGAGACCTACAGTAACTACAGCTTAACCTGTAGTTAGCTTACTTTACGTTATTACTTTACGTTATTTATAGCCTGTACTCTATAGTCTGTCTTGTCCGTGCTTCTTAATCCAGGATCTCACCTGAAATTAGAGCTTTGTCTTTTTTGTAGCATAAATTTCACTGTTTTTAAAAAGTACAAGCTGCCAGTTGGCGTCCATGTTTGTTTTGACACGAAAACTTCTGTTCTCAGGGGATTTACCTTGCTGTCTAATGGCAGAGCTTCCAGCTGTTTCACTGACCAGTCATTAAGTGTCTTGGCCAACTGATAGCTAGTCGTGCAGTTTTGTACCAAAACAACGTGTGACCAGGTGTTCCAAGGGCTTTCATTTAAATGCAAAGATAACGGGAAAACTGGTAATTACGTAAGTGCTGTAGGGGTGATTGGTTTTTATTCTAGGACAACCCAGAAAGAACCCTTAGCAAAATGTCATTGGCATTTTTACATTGGGTTAACTGTCATGTTTTTTTTTTTATCATGAAAGTGTACATTGCATCAAAACATAATCCATCAAGTTCATTAGATTTCCTCCAAAAATTTAATCACAGTTGCAGTTTACTGTAGTTGCATTGGAATGTAATTGTTAAGATACATTGCAACTTTAGTTTTCAAAAATCCACAAAGTTGTGAATTGTAAGCAGCCTTTTCTAGTTGATGTGCCTGCCCTGAATTATTTTCATAGAAACACTTTACAGATTTAACAGCCTACATAGCTCTGATAATGATAAGATGGAAGCAATAAAACCACATCCAGCAGAACCACAATCTACCATACCCTGCAGAACTTAAGGCTTGGACTTTAATTTCCAGAGTGTGAGGAATATCTTTGCCTCACCATCAATGCAATCAAACAGGAGCTTTCATTTCATGGATGCAGATAAAATAAAAACAACAACAGCCAATGCAGTCATCTCCACACGGGTTTGATGACAGGCCACTTCTATCTCCTTTATTAGGCTCACACCCTCTGAGATAGGTCATGAGGGAATGCATCCTGCCACGTTTTTATTGTGCTGCGGTGTTCAGTGCGAGTTGTGTCTGCACTGAAACACACCAGAAATGAATATGCCATTATCCAAACCTTCTGATGAGCAAAACAAGCCAATGATGCTCTGCCAAACCTGATGGATTCATCCCTGAAGACAAACCTGTACACAAAACAGAAAGAAAGAAATTGACCCAGTTGCAGATTGAAATAAGTTTTTTTTATTATAATGCTGACAGAAATTATAAAACCTTTTCTGCTTTTTGGGAGCAATGTTCTGCTTTTGCTTGAAAATAAAGAAAATCTGGTCTTATTATAGAGCAGCACAGATATTAATTTTGGAAATGTCAAAATGATGGTACCCCCTGTTGAGGAGTGCATTGGTGAGGAATAAGGTTTCTCACTAACAGTGTTATTTCAAATAACATCCAATGGATACAATACAATTTATTGGGGAGAAGAAAGATGTCAGAGGAACATACTGTTACAGTCAACAATGAATATCATCATAACTTTATGTGGCACATTATATCCTGATCCTGATGATTTTTTGGGGTTCTATAGCAAGCAGAATCCTTAAATACTTGGAATCTGCCAATAGCGAGTCTAATTACGTTTTTATATGCCTACAAGAAAATTTCACTAAGTACGTATTGAGTACCTTGAAATAACAGCTGTATCCTGCTAATTCAGGCACACACTATGTTCCAAAAGCTTCTCGATACAAGTGTTTCAAAATAATAAGCTTACTCTAAATGCTTATATTATTGATGTGACACAACTGAAAGAATAGTTGGATAAGCTGGACGTGATGGGATGTTCGAGAGCAGTGGTTCTCAAACGATGGTACACGTACCACTTGTGATACACAGGCTCCCTCTAGTGGGACGCAGGAACACCTTAGAAGTTTTCCGAAAATTAAATACTAACATTAAAGACATAATACTACTATAGTTTACAAGTGAACTGTCTTCCGCTCACTGCGCAACGTCAGACTTTTATACACTTTACATCTCCATAAACATTATTAACAGCATAAGAGTCATAACACCCCACCCCAAATTACAAGTGTGAGTATAAACTAACTATACAGTGTTTTCATTCACATGATGTTGTAGCAGCAATCTAGTATTGGATGTCATGATTTAGAACCATGTCCAGTTTTGTTGGGCACGTCTAATTCAAACACATACGCTGACTCACAGAATGCAGACAGCAGGGTGCGCACACTTCACCCTTTTGATCTTTAAGGCTGTTGTCACCCATGGTGACATGGACATGAAGTCTAGTTGCTGAAGTCTGTTGGTTGATCAGGATGTGATGGTAAATCACCTATTTCTGAATGCAGGGTGGTCTAACTGGTGATCTCGCGGTTGAATTTAGCATCCATATTACCGGTGTTGAAACTGAGTCATGTCATTGCTACGTCTGACTGATGAAATTAATGTGTAGAATAAAATTTTTCTTCACAAATCTACTCAAGTAAATGTGCTTTAAAGTACTCCTAGAAGTAAATTATGTTCAAAAACGTTTTTTTAAGTAAATGTAACGGAGTAAATGTAACTCGTTACTACCCACCTCTGTTCATAATGGTGGTACTTAAATTTTTTGAGGTGGTATAAGTTTGAGAACCACTGTTCTAGAGTGTTAACTGCAGAATCTAAACTCTAATTTTCACCCTCCTGGAGAGCAACAGGTTGAGACAAAATGTGTGAGTTCTGTTCTCTGTGTCTCTGTTTCTCTTGTTCACACACCTTCATCTGGTCACACCCCCGTTTAGACCTGCTCCTTTTCCTGATACTTCCACTCTCATTCACCCTGATAATCCCCAGCTGGATAAACTTTGGAAAATAACTTCCAGTCCATAATAACCCTTCTCCCTTAGTCATTGTCAGATGATCTGTGTTACTCGCCTGTTGTGGTCTCCTGCCTTGCTCCTCAGTTGTGTTCTCCAGTCATGCTGTCCCGTTGAGGCATTCTGTTGTGTGTGTGTGTGTGTGTGTGTGTGTGTATGTGTGTCTCCAGCCTTGGTCTCCTGCCCCTTTTCCCTGCACCTTTTGTCACCTTGTGTTAACACGTGAGTTGGTTTTGGTATAGCACTGAACCACTTCTGATGAAGTGCGAGGCTGCAGTCAAATTAGGCAGGCAAGTTGGTGGACAGGAGGCTTTTAATTATACACATACACTCACTAAGACAGAATATCATGTTATCATGTATCATGTTGCAGAATATGTCTTAGATTGAGCGTTCTTGTGTAATTATGGCAGGGGGTGATAATATGGATGGAGAACACTCCAAGATTTTTATTTACATATATTCACAAGGAACAGATGATGCTGGTGTGCTTAGAAATAGTTTTGCTAGTTTAAACAGATAAGGGTACACATTTTGATGGTTCAGCCAATAAACCAGTGGGTCTTCTGATCACTCGTGTACCGCTGCACCTCCACTGTAGCATCTGCTGTGGCATTTCTTGCCCTCCTTGATTCAGAAGCATCTCTGTCCAGAATTTCCCAAAGGCTCATAATTGAAAGGCAAACATGATGGTAATCATCAGTACTGAAAGATTTAAATTTGTATCCTTTTTAACTTGGTGGTGTGGATCTTATCAATTGTGAGCATTGTGCTGTCAGTCGTTTTACTGAAGCCTGTGTCTGTATAGTATAACATTAACATATTTGTCAGTGGGATAGAGGTCAGAGGTCTCACGTCTGTTCTCAGCATCCCAGGAGCTGCCCCCATTGACTGTCTCTCTTTGAAAAGGCATTGTACCATGAGGAAGGTGCTGTTCCAGCATGTGTCCACCTCCTGAATAAGCGTTATCACTGGACAGTTCTTCTGCTGCTGGACTTATCTGATCTTCACTTTTGCTGTCGTGCTGGTTTTGAAGAGTGTGACTACTTTTCATGCCCTTGTACATAAGTCTTCTACTCCAGGAGTTGCATCAAGAGACTACTTCACCACTAAATCTAGCTAATGAGCAAACTAAGTGCATGTCTTAGATTTAAACTTCTGATAGAGGCAACCATCTGTATCTGTCACAATCAAGGTCACTTTGCCTTCAATGCCCCATTCCTCCATGAGAGATCTTGTTGCAGCATTGATGTTACCAGCTGTATGGACTTCAGGAAAAGGTAGCACTCATAAAAGCACTGTGGCCAGCTTTACAGAATCATCCACATAATGGCAAATCACCGCTATTTAAACACCCATATTAACTACTTATGCTACTTAATACTTAATACTTATACCATGTTCTATTGTTCCTAAAATATTTGTTTGATTTGCAGTCCCAAATTTGGGGTAATTAAACACGCGGTTATTGGTTGGTTTCTGTTGTCTATGTTTCTGATCTTTGAACAATTTCTAAAAGGGGAAAAAATTCTTTAGGTGTATGCTTGAGGCAATATGGAAAAATGAACACACTCCCTAAAACATTCATGTACATGCATAAACTCTACGCTCACACAGAGTACACACATATGCACTGATGTGACTGCATTATCAATTTACATAATATGGGGGAAAAATAATTTTAAATCCATGAACCTATTTTAGACAATAGCTTCAGCAGGGAACGACCAAGAAGGGAGATTAAAGCAGACAGTTTCACTCACTCAAATCCACTGAGCTTAATGATCTAAGAATTCATTCCAGATTTAGGAACATGCTGTCTTCCTGCAGATCTTTCTACATATTCACTGCACTTTTAAACATTAGCCTCACAGTGACTAGAGTCAGATTGTTCTGTCCAAAACAAGAATTCTGATGATTTGTGGATGATGTCCTGAGTGGATCCTCGACTTTGAACACAACGTTATCATAGGAAGTAAGCAAAGCAGGGAGCTGGGGGTGACAGTGAGAACAAATGGTGAAAATGAATGTTCCTGTGCGTGTTGGCTACGGCATATTACATTTTTGTCTGTCAAAGGACTGAAAACACAGCCGCTGTTCTCTATCAGCAGTGTTCAAGGTTAAATAGAGATAAAAGCCTATGAATGGTGGGAGCCCTGTGCAGGACCACAGTAAATGCCCATCTGTAATGTTGAACATGGTCTGTGCTAAACCTCCTATCACCATATCTTGTTTTTGCTGCTCCGCCATTTACTGATGGGACCCTCTATATCACACGGCTCGCACACGGGGGTGACCTTGACTCCAGCTGAGAGGAAATCAAAACAGGCTGAAAACAGAGGAGGAGAAAAACACAACAAAGAACAACGGCAAAATAAGCTCAGGATGAGTGAGCTTTGCCGATGTTAATAAAGCTTCTCGGCAGAACGGCGGAGAGATAAGGTTTGTCTGCCTTTGTGGAGATGGAGGACTGTTCATCAATTTACCAACACAAGTCTGATAGTAACTCACAGAGACTGGCTATGAATGTTTGCTTGGCTTCTAAAACCTGACTGTCCTGTGTCCCCTACAGAGCTTTTATATTAACTTTATTTCAAATGACTCTCTGAATAACACCAGCTATCAGCTCAGTGGTGTCCTAATGACCCGTGGTCATGTCCTTTGTCTGCCCTTGTTTCCTTTCAACTCCTGGTTTTCCATTTATTATAACTGTGACAGAACTCATCAACCTCCCATATAACGCAAGTTTCAAACAGACACAGGAGTTTGTACAATGTACAAAATGGTAGCCCTGTCTCCTAAAAATTAAACTGTATAGAATTAAACTGCATTTTGGATTATGTTTATGTAGAGAACGTAATTGCAAGCCGTGTGTGTGTGTTTATTAAAGTGTTTTATGGTCGGAATCAGACATCACAGCAGTGGGTTAGTGTCAGTGAGAGAGTGACGGCTGGTTATTTGATAAAATTGTCATTTCATACAGTCTCTTCACAAACACAGCCTCTGCATTAAACATGACACCAAAATACCATCTGTTTCTCTAACCCTAACCTCAGCACTTTTCTTGCCGAAACTGAACCTCCTCAGGGGACTTTGGTTTTATCAACCAGAGGTGGGTAGTAACGAGTTAAATGTACTCGTCACATTTACTTCAGTAACTTTTTGAAGAAATTGTACTTCTAAGAGTAGTTGTACTGCACCGTACTCTTTACTTTTACTTGAGTAGATCTTCCTCCGCTACATTTGACAACACTAGACTCGTTACTTTATCATAATTTATCATTTATTCTACCAGAGAGATGCCGTCTAGAGGACAAGAGAACAAATTGAAAGCATGTAGGACCGTATTTAAATCATAACGAGCTAAATATAAGCAGAATTCTCTCTAATTTAACACCTGGATTTTAACATTTCTCCCGTGTTTACATTTTAGCATTAAGCGGGTGTACTGAAATTTCAAAATAAAGTTCCATTTTAATAGGAATTTACAAAATAAAAGATCACCTAAATTGCCAAATTACATATTGTTTAAATACAATACATTTATACAACTTGAAAGATTTTTCACATATTTTTGAGTTTTTCTGCATTGTTAAAAATGTTATTTTAAGCAAAGGGTAAATCCAAAATAGAGAGCTAACTGTCAAAGCAGACCTGGTGACATGTTTGGATGAATTCAGTTCAGACATTAAAATCAATATATCCCCACATGTCAAATAAAATTACAATCAATATTTCACAATAATTCAAACTCATGGTAACTAGACTTCTTTCTTGTTTGATTGAAGCTACTAGGATGAGTAGTAAGTGTTTCAACCTAAGAAAGAAATCCAGTTGCCAGGACTCAAATTCCACATAGCCTTACATGTAGTCTACGTGCTATGTGACGTAGTAGGCAGTCAATGAAAAAACATATGAGAAAAGTCACAGTTCAAACATTTAAGAATTTGCATATTATTTAGTTCTAAAAAGTACAGTTACGCACTACCTGAGTAATCTTTTCATCAAGTACTTTTTTACTCTTACTTGAGTAATTTGTTGAATGACTACTTTTTACTTCTACTTGAGTAATATTATTGTGAAGTAACGCTACTCTTACTTGAGTACAATATTTGGCTACTCTACACACCTCCGATGTCAAACATGCACAGTGAACATCTGCCACCCTGCCCAACCACCTCCTTGCAAATCACTTTGCATTAATAAATGTAGCGCATCATTCATTCATTCACAAAAATACATTTGAGTACAATGTGACCTGTACATTCTACAAAAATGTAGTCGAGTCGCAAATACCTTCTGTAGAAAAAATTTAATCAGCATTGGCGTTTAGTTGTACATGAACTGATTTTTTAGGAGACATCCCTAGCCACCCTCTATAACTTGAATTTACTATGGTAAAGTCTTGGTTAACTGTGGACAGAAAAACAACCTGGTTAGGTTTAGGGACGGATTGTGTTGTACTGTTTGGTTTAAATATACTTAAAGGGTAAAATTAGAGGATCTCCACCATCACAATACAATAATAAAGATATGGTTAATGTACTGTATCATGGTCATGGCTTGAAGAAAAACAAACAGTGGATTCCTATGGCATATACATTTTCCTTTCTAAGTTTCCCCTGTCCCTCTTTTTTTTGTCTCTTTGCTCATAATAATAATCTGTATTTGTCAATTTTTCAAAACTAAATAAAGTGTTGCACACAGTAAAATAATATCAAAATCATACAATAAAAAAAATCAATTCCACTGGAATTAGATAATATACACAAAATAAAAAGATAAACAGATTAAAACCAAAATGAATGAAACAGTGTTTTTCACAGCAAAACAAAGTATTTCAGTTTATCCATGACAGAGCAACAATGAACTGCTAAAAAATAGATAACAATAAAGACATAAATGGCACTACATCCCAAAGGTTGGAGCACACTCTCATTCGCTGTGTCTCTCCGTGTCCTAGTGTGGTTGTTGTGCAGCAGAACTAGTGGCACTAGAGCTAACAAAAGTTTAAACTACTGCTATTAAATATTAACTGTATATAATTGTATAAAAAACAAATATATATTTTAAATTAATACAGACATTTACCCACCACTGCTTTGTTTCTTAGTCTGACCTTTAGAGATACAGTATTTAAAGTAGATAAGCAGATCCTATGAGGTGATTACAATTTTAATAAATGAGGGACTATATATTAGAAGACTATATATATATTCTACAAAGAGGTAGATTCGCTGAGCAAATAGGCAGCATTTCCTTTTAGAAAAGTTTCCTCAAATGGCATCTTCCCTGTACTGGTGCCAAATCTATTTGAAATGTCCTTATTTGACTTCATTGTTGACTTTCAAGATTTCCACCCTTTGCCTCTTCACTAGTGTGTGCATTTTGAGTATTTGGACAAGTCTCCACTCAGTTGAATAATACAAAATGTTTATCACAGATAAAGAAGAGAAATATAAATTCAATGAATATCTTGTGGAAGAAATGGAAAGTGCCTTTCTCTACCTTTCTAAGTTCTTGTAGCGCTCTGTGCATTTGGAGCCCCCAAATCGGTCTGGGCACAGTTCCAGCCCCTGAACAAAAGCAAACGGAAAGCAAACGGGTGCTTTGAGCTGTTTGTGATGAATGACTTCTGTGAGCTAAAATTCACGGAGCAGTTGTTTGTAGCGAGGACATAATGTACCATAAATTCAACCTCCACTTTTCTACTTCCTAGATAACATTTTATCCAATTCACCAGTGCTTTCTCTGCTGATTAAAAGGCACTCCCAAGCAGCTGCTGTTACATTGCTCTCTCTTGTCCTCTTCTGCAGTATCTCTTCCTCGTTTCTCTGAATGTACTTATTTCCATCCCCTCGCTGGTCAGTCATATCTTACCCATCTGTCCTTTCCTACCGCCCCCACATCTATAGGCAATGAGAACACCAAAATGCTAAACTAGCAGTGGGCAAATGTGTGTGTGCAAAGCTTTCACAAAGGCAACTGTGTTGTTTGAAAGAGGCACAGGAACATCATGTCCAAACATTTTACCATTATGCAGAAAAACGACATTGCTGATATTTATGCATGAGAGATCTTGACAGTAAAACACATTTATTGTTGCGAGTGGCCTCTAAACTACAGTGCAGCTGTTTCCTCCTGCTACCTGCTCACTGTCCAATTACTGTCGAGAAAAGCAGGGCCGGTCACAGCCAAGGCGAAATCAGTGTTCAAGGTAGGAAAACGTGGGGAATGCGAGATGCGAGTGAAGCACAGAGAGGGGAAATCAGGCAGGCCGTTTTTAGTGAAATGAATAAATGAAGAAGCCTCAGAAGGAGTGTCACAGCCCATAAAAGCAACAAGCGGAAAACTAACAACACAGCATTGTACTTGTGCCCACTTTAGTCTAACCAAAGAACTCCTCAGAAGTAAGTGATTGCTAAATCCTGAACCTAAATGCATTATTTTATCTTTAAAATTAATATGAAATAATATATTTTTTAATATTAAATCATTGTTTGAATTCAATCATCCTTTTAAGTTTTTTTGTTTGGACACGTTTGGACACTCCTGCCTTAAGTGAAAGAAAATGTTGTTGTTGGTACTTTAGCAGTAATTTAGATTAAGTTGCATCTGTTCATCTTTCTTCTTGTATGTTGACAGAATAGCAGTGCTCACAAAATGCTGTTGTTATAATCAGTTCTTAAACTACTAGTGAATAAACTAATGACTGCACTGCACTATGATGTCCTCTCCTGTCTCTTTAGCTGCATAGAGAAATATCAGTGTTAGGCAGAAATAACTAACAATATTTGGAAAGACACCAAGCAAGAAGAAAGAGGAGTTAAACTATATATCTTTAGATATTTTGTACATAATAATCACATTTAATATGATTAAATGCATTGATGGATATATTTGTTAGCATGTATTAATTAACAAACCCCAACATGTGGGGTGTTAAAAAAACCTAAACGTATGGACTCATTTTGTTATAAAAAAATATATAAATGAAAAAAAAACAAAGTAAACATCCAAAACACCAAAGAAACCAAAGGCAGGGATCTTCCAGAGAAGCCATTAAAATGAAAAGAGCCAGATAACAGCAGAATTGTAATGAAGCCTATTTATGTTTGGCAAAAATGTTTCAGCGCTCGCTATACGTGCTAACTCCTTCCTACAACCCTGGGGGCTAAGCCCCCCTTGTCTTTCAATCCTAGTGGTGTCCCTGTGGGGGTGTTCTCTATAATTTTTATTTATGGCATGGATTTACATTTTTATGTATCTTCATCATCATGGATCAAATCTAAAATAAGTGACTGATGTTTGATTCATTACTGACTTATAAAGTTACCTGTATGGAGAGAAGGATGTGTGAGGATTTTCTCTGCAGTTAATAACACGTTAATGTGTCCTGTTTTTATAATACTGTAAAGTTTGGTTTTGGAGGAGCGTTAGTAAAAGTAAGTTGCTGCACACTCAAAGCATCGGTCACTTCTGGAGTGTTTTCTTATTCTTTTTTATGGATACGCATAGTGATAAACACATTATGGTTTCTACGTGTGACCACAACAACGTAGAAAATAAAGTCAGCTCCCCTGAGAACAACGTTATAACCACACAATGATCAACAAAGGCAGAGAAAATTGTCATGTGTTCCATCACCTGGGCCGCTGTTGTTGTGCTCTGTGGTCAAACAGGACGACTGAACCATACATTAGTTTAACTGTGAACTATGTTGACGAGCAGTCTGAACTGAAAAGTTCACATTTGATGGGAGAGCAAACAGCTGTAGTCCTGCTGATATACTCAGGAGTGAAAGAGGAGTGTGAGCAGCGTCACCAACATTATCAGCACAGTCGAGTAGAGTTAATAGATTACAGAAAATATGTTATACACCTGTTTAAAGCTAACAAATCGATTAGCCAGTCTCACGTTAGTCAACTGGTAAACGTGATGAGAAATGAGAGATGATAGATTTTCGCTTCAATCCATGTACTTATCATTTAAATTGCAGCTTTTTGCGTTCATGTAATCGCACAGATTGACATCGGGATTGCGATTAGATTAACACGCAGCCCTACATTATATGCTGTGTGATTAATTAATCTAAATTAATTACATTTATGTTTTAGCTATAAAAGTCTTTCAAATATTTCAGTCCAAATTAATTTAAGCAGATGAGTAAATGAATGAATAATTACATTATAACAATAACAGCAATAAGGCGCAATATAAATAACAAACTCAATCTGTGTAATAAAGTAACAAAGGTAGATAGGGATATTAAAAAGAAATAAAAAATAACACAAAATTAAAATAAAACTATTAATAATATAATTAATAATACATAGATTAACATATGTGTGCAATGGAGGTTGTTGGGGTGAGGAAAAGCTGGGAATGAAAATGTGTGTATTATTCAGATGGTGCCACAGTTCATTATAGAGCGAGTGACATGGATTTAACTAATTGACGTTTAAACTTTAACTTGTCTTTTAGCTTTTGGCTCAAACTTTTGCTGTTAAACAGGTTTCCTGTTAAATGTTTTTGCTGAACTCACAGACCAGAGATCACCAAGTGACGGTCCAAGGTCCAAAAGAAACCCCGCCCCCAAACAGTTCATACGCTACTTTTTTTTAAGAGGGTGCAAATGGCCCTCTAACATAGTGTCAGTAATTGCAGTAATAACTAATTTCAAGCACAATGTCAATGCACAAACTAGCAAACTAAACTCCGATGGACGGGCTAGAACATTGCAGCACCTACACTCCATGCAGTTATACTCTCACTTTTTTGTACACGATTAAAGGGCACCACAGAATGTGATTAATCAATCGAAAGTAACACGCTACTATGACACCCGCAGTATTTAAATGATCCTGATGAAGGCCACAAGCTGAATCATATTGGTCTGACATTAAAGTTTTTCCCTCTTCTATGACTTAGGTCAATGAACCTGTTGAGATTCATTGTGTTGGATCACATGTGCATCGCCACAGCATGGATCTAACACGACTTCGTGCTCAACATCATTTCCTGACTGAAGGAAGACCTCTTTAATTCAGACATACTGTAGTATTCTAATGACTATGTACCTGAAGTGGACAGTTCCAGAGAATTCACTGTGCCAGCTGACTGGAGATCCTTCACTAGTTTCCATAAGGAAAATGACTGAGAAAGGCTCACTGAGAAGAAGAGAGAAGAGCAATAACGACGGCCTTCTACCTGTGTTTGCCTTAGGCACCACAGCAAGAGTCAGGCACATGTGTGTGCACACACACACACGCACACACACACACACACACACACACACACACACACACACACACACACACACACACACACACA
>JAUYWH010017671.1:0-41400 GCA_034779795.1 Ctenopoma multispine
GTGTTTGTCAACTTGTCATTTTTATCACCTTTTTGTCTTTGCAAACCTTTATAACTTTTTCTCTTTATCAACTTTTTGTTCTTTTCAACATTGTCAGCTTTTTGTCTTTGTCAACTTTGTATCAACTTTTCGTACATGTCCTCCTTGAGTCAACTTTTTGACTTTGTCAACTTTGTATCAACTTTTTGTCTTTCTCAACTTTGACTCAGCTTTTTGTCTTTGTCAACTTCATTCAACTTTTTTCAACTTTGTCAACTTGAATTAACTTGCCGGAAAGACGCCGACATCCGCCGACTTGCCGGAAAGACACCGACGCGACAAACATGCTGCCCCACGCGATTTCTCGGAAATTGCTAAGTCTAGTTTTATTTTGAAATTCTATCATATGATTGTGGTTTCAGTTGATTCAACATTTGAGCTCCTCTATTCAGTGTCTGGGATGGAATTTTATGTGTGTGGTAATTTGAAAGTTCACCTCATGTATGTATCATATTGATGCCTTATGACCACATTGAGTTGTTTGCATATTAAAAAAGAATAAAAACAACAACTTTTTGTAGCTGGATGATCATTATAGTGAACTGGATGCATGTACTTTACACAACATAAACCAGGTGTCCCCAACCGTAGTCCTCAACACCCACTGCCCTGCACGTTTTCTAACTATGCCTGGTTGGAAAACTGCAGGACCAGGGTTGGGAGCCCCTGCTTTAATCCACTAATTTTACCATCTGAAACACCTTTAAATGTACTAACAATACAATTAGAGGACATTATATGTATGTAACAACTCTGAACATAAGGATGTCTGTCACAGTCATTTGTTACCTCTTTAACACTCTAAACTCTACACCTGCAGAAAGAGTTTGTGTGTTTGTGGGAACACACACAGCGGCCAGAGAGGAATGTGAAACCTGTTCGTCTTTTAAAGTGGCTACACTTTGTCTGGGAGCGCTGTGCTTCCTCCTGCTGTCCACAGTCACAGGACTTGGTGTACTGTGTGAGTATTCACAGAGAGAAAAGAAGAACCAGCGGTTCAGATTAAGCAACATTAGTGGTTTGTGTCTGTGTTCCTCTTCTCTCTCCTTTCAGACAGTACAGATGTTCATCAGCTGTCCAGAGACCTGACCAATCAAACTGCAGAGAGGAACCAACTCCTGCTGTTGTACCAGAACCTGACTGATGAGAGAGACCAGTTACAAGCCAGCCTCAAGAAAGCAGACAGTGAGGATTCATTTCATATTTACCGTTTCCATTTAGTTGTTTTGGCCAGAACAGTGACACATGAAGTACAAAGCAAGAAACAAAGTCAGGAAGAGGACACTGAAAGTATCTCCAACAGACCTGAACGTCATCCAATCCCAAACATGGCTCTTGTTAGATCAGCTGTAAATCAGTGTGTCTTGTGGATTGTTACGACTGGACAAGGACACTAACAGGCCAGGGCCATCACATTGTTCTGTTTGATTCTGAAGACTGCCATGAGAGTTTGGTGTCAGATAGGTACATAAGGTGTTCCTGAGTAGTTCTGTCTTCTGTGCAGAGTTCAGTAGCCTGTTCCACCACTTATCTGCAGAGCTTTGTGTGGAGTCTTGTGCTTGTGATGTTTACTAGTCAACATGACAGCCTGACAGCCATGTGATGTTCTTGATTTCATATAAGACTTTCAGTCCTCACTTTGGACCAGTCTTTCTGCTCCTGTGTTTTCTTCATATTTCCACTAAGGTGACGATGGTTTGTTTCCTCAGAAACATGTCCAGACGGGTGGAGGAAGTTTGGCTGTAGCTGTTACTTCTTGTCTACAACCAGAATAACATGGCAAGGGAGCAGACAGCAGTGTGTAAATCAAGGAGCAGACCTGGTGATCATTAAGAGCAGGAGAGAAATGGTAAGGTTATAAAAAAACACTGTGTAACTATGTATGTGTTTGACTGTGAACGTTCTCATTCTCCCCAAACAGATGTTTCTAAATCAACTTGGAAGCTCTTTGAAGTTTTGGATTGGTTTAAGTCAATCATCATCCAGTCAGTGGATGTGGACTGACCGAAGTTCACCAGAAATCATGTACGTGTTAAAGGATCATTTCAAGTCTTTTTCATCCCTTTAAAAAATTCATGTGCTCACAATTCATGATTGGAAAAAGCAGCTCCCCTCACAGTTGAGCAGTTTAAAGAGCAGGAATTATGACTTTTGCATTTAAAACACAGTTTCTGAGTAATTTTTCTTGAACCCCGAAACACTGGACTACAGTTAAATCACGCTGTCACATAATAAAAACATGATCTGATATTACATATCGGTATATTTTATAACTATTATAATGGTTTAAACCAAAGTTTTGAGGTTTTTAACTTTTAATGTCTCTCTTTTGCATTAAACTTGTACTGACGTTCTTTCTAGGTACTGGCAGCATGGACACCCACAACATTCCTCCCGCAGGACTCAGAATTGTGCAGCTTTTAACAGCTTTCGACCTGGAACCTCTGTTTTAAGGGTTAGGTCATGGAGTGATGAGAGCTGTGGTCAGAACCTGCGTTGGGTGTGTGAGAAAGAATTGTCCTTTTAATCCTGGTATTTTGTGATTTTTAAGAAATTGAACACACAAATGTTTTTTTCTAATTATAAGAACAGATGACTGGTACATGATAATGATACAGTGTCTTTATCTCTATGACCAATAAAAACAAATATTATGAAGAATGACACTGTGAAACAAGTGGAAGTTGTAATGTGTGTGTCTGCCTGCTGGTCCACCACTAAACTCACTAATACGAGTCACAAATTAAATTTCTACTTTAAAACCACAAAACCTAAAAAGATTGTTGTTTGAGATGTTCTGACTTTAAATGAGTTGACTGGATGAACTGTAAGTTCACTCATTACGTTTTTAAAAGAAACATGACTGGCAGACTTCCCAGCTTGCATTGTTTGAATGTGCAGATGGAAACCTTAATAATAAAAGTAATGTTGACCACGATTAACCTCTGTGTTGTCGATTCTGCCATCACTTAGTGTAAGGCGCAAGTTACTGGGAGCAGTCCAGCCTGTTTGCTCAAAAGAAAAATGTTGATTGATTTTGATTTCATTTGCAAATGTTATATGTAAATCATTTTTTGTTTCTGTGTACTCACTCAGCTTTACAAATGAGCCATCATCCTGATTCATGCATCCTTAGATGGGTAAGAGTAAATATGCAGCACAGAAGAGATTTCATTTGGGAAAACTTCTCTCTCTCTTTAAAGTGTAATGTGTGTGTAAAAAAAGCATTTCCTGAATTTTCTGATGTGTGTTCTGGATAAAGGCACAAAAATAATGGCAATTACAGTAACTGATGTTTATTTTCATGAAGACCAGTTTCTTTAAAGGGAGCTATTTAATGGTAGCTGTAGCATGAGATTTAAAATCAGTCCACTGAGTGTTTGCGACATTCGCTGCCATCATTATTACATACATAGTTTCACTGATTTTGTGAAATATCTCAACAACTATGCTCAACACAAAACACACCAGCACCACCATGAGGCCCACATTTTCATTACAATATCTTTGAATCCTTTGAACTGATTGCTGTGAAATGTGATGTTGCTCTTTTAGTTTCATTTTGTCCTGAAGAACTCAGGAGATTTTCATCATGCATGCAAAGAGACTTGTTACGTGTATCATTGAACAGCTGTGACTATGTGAAGAAATACATTTTAAAACAACATCAGTAACTACAAGCACGATGTGTAGAGGGAGGAAATGTGTGGTTTGTGGAGCACACTCAGCATGTTGAATTCCACACAGTGGAAAGGTTGGATGAGAGAATGTAATGTGATAATAAGTAGATGAGAACATGCATTTAGGACCCTTGAACCTCTGTATGATGACCTCTACTTCCCGTGGTTACACTTATGTTTTGTCATTTGACCTATTCCTGTCTATCTGTTTGGTTTTAGAGACGGGTTAGTAAAAGTTCTCTCTCCCCTCGCTGCTATCCATGTTTCTGTGGTGTTGAAAATGTGCTTCGCTCTTGTGAAACCGGCTCTATGTTAAAGACCAGGCTTGAAACCAGCTCCTCTCCTCTCTGTACTTTTCTGTAGGTATCCCCAGCCTCAGAGCTGTATGTTTCCAGTGTGCATGTTGCTGTTACTGGCCCTACCAACCCCTCTTTTTATCTGTTCCTTGTTTTCCTTTTCCTCTTGTTCATCTTTCCACTCCCCCCAGCCATTGGGGCAGATGGCCGCCCACCCTGACCCTGGTTCTGCTGAATTTGAGTTTTTCCTCTCCGCTGTTGCCTAGTGCTGCTCAAGTGGGATTTTACATTGTAAAGTGCTTCAAGATGACTTTTGTTGGGATATGGTGGTATATAAATAAATTACAGCAAAAAGTCACAATTAACAACAACCCCAAAGAAAAAAACTGATGCTAATTGACCCCAAACAGACAAAAAATCACACATAACAATAAAAACATGCATAGTCATTTGTAGTTGTTTTGTGTCTCTGTCAAGCAGTGACGGGTATAGAAAAGTTTACATGAGGTGGCACGAGGTTTGGGTAGGGTGGCACGATATAGTCCCTGGAGCCAGCAGTGGTAGAAATTTCCTGTGAGTGGAAAGCATGTTTGTCACAGTAACATCATCATGAATCATTTCCAGTGTCTCAAATGTTTTATTTACTTTAACACAAAGTATAATTATTACAAAATAGCAATTTTATAATAAAGTAACAAAGTAATGACAGAAAACACTGAATAACAGTGAAACTGAAACTAAAAACAACTGACCCCTGCATCAAACTGAAACACCAGCAGTAAACAGGTGCAGTTGTCCTGGAGTATCACTAGGGGGCAGAGAAGTCACTTAACTGACTTGTAGCAGTAGCTACTGCATGATGGGGGTGAGATGTCAGGTCTAACTGATGACGCATGATAAGAAGTCAACCCTTTAAACTCTACAGCTACACCCCAGGGGACCTGCAGTTTAGAGCCACTTGTTTGATTCTGGGTGTAACTTCCTGTTTCTGGACTGCTGCTGCCTTTTCCTGTCCCTCCCTTTGTTCTGGGAACTGAGTTGCTGTGTTTATCCGGGACATCGCAGCTGGTGCAGCTGGATTCTAGTCGGGGTGGGATACTGTAACTGTGCACTGAGCTGAATGTCATCTGGCTCATGTGCACTGTATTTCAGAATCAAACTGGAGCATGGCAAGAATAAGCAACAGCTGGGTCCTTGATAACCTGGGGGGGGAAAAATTCTTGAGTCCACAGCACTTTCGTCACAGACGCACTCCAACACTTTCATACTCAGCACCTTTATTAGCTTAAAGCTTACTTATTTGTGTTTGAATGACAACTTGAAATGAGCATATATTGTTACAAGGGAAGAAATGAGCCTGGACAAATCTTATGCAGCCTAAATGTATGAAATGCCTGATTCACAGAGCGACTAGTAAAGCTAAAGCTTCAGTAACAAAGCAGTGCACTGCTGCAGAATGCATATAAAGTGAACAGTGAGAGAAATGTAATAAAAAAACAGATCTCTGCTGTCTGTTATTTAATCTTCAACAGCAGGCTCTGTAGGAACTGACAGCAAGCGATGAACCTCCAGTGTATCATAGACTGTTTTCAGATTGGCCGTGTTTCCTGGCAGTTCTGGGAAACTTTCTACCTGCTGGAGCAAGAACACAGGATGTGAGCCAAGGCATGAAACATGTAGATTTTTTTCTTTTTTTCCCCTTTCAAAATAAAACTTTAGTTTTAATAGGAAATTACAAAATAAAAGCGATCACCTAAATTATCTAAGAAAAACCTTAAATAGGTTAAACATTATTCATACAGTGAATTGATTTCATTTACACCACTTAAAATATTTTTTCTGTATTATTAAAAATGTTCATTTAAACAAATGGTAAATCTAAAATAGTAATCTCACTGTCAAAGCAGACTCTGTGAAATGTTTGTATGAATTTCGATCAGACATTAAAATCTAATCCACACATGTCAAATTAAATTAGAATCAATATTTCACAATAATTCAAAGTCATGGCAACTGGACTTCTTTTTTGGTAGGTTGAAGATACTTCACATCACTATCTTCACATGTAGTCTATGTGCTACGTGACGTAACAGACAGTGAATGAATAAACACACGAGAAATGTCACAATTCAAAATACATAAGCTACTGTAGGTTTTGGTTTCAAAAGCTTTTGGTTGTGATAAAGTAAGATTTAGATATGTGTGTTTCTTGTGCTTAATTTGTTATTTTGTAAAGATTTTTTTTACCATCTTGATTTATTTTATTATTCAGAAAAAACTGAATTTGCACATTATTTTATATTTTTATATCACTTCTCAAAAAAAAAATTAGACATTACGATCAGTTACTCACTAGTAGTAGTAGTAGTCTTTTCATCAAATACTTTTTTACTCTTTACTCTTTTACTCCAGTAATTTTTTGGATGACGACTTTTTACTTCTACTTGAGTAATATTATTGTGAAGTAACGCGACTCTTACTTGAGTACAATATTTGGCCACTCTACCCACCCCTGCAGAGGAGTCACAGGTCACAGTCACCTTCTCATACATTCTCCTCCTATAGGCACATTTCCATCTGTACCATATTTCTTTCATTTCTTAATGATGGATTTAACTCTGCTTCAAGAAATATGTAAAACCATCACTCACATTGTGATAAAAGGAGAGTTTTTCTATTCTTAATGAATTCTTGGCTGTTTGTTCGGGGATGAGCATTTGATTTTTAATATATATATATATATATATAGCTTTCAGTTCAGGTGAATAATGATGTGTGACGCCTCATGGAAAGGCCAGATAAGACCAGGAGACATGATATATTTACTTTACAGGAGCACTGAGCAAACATCACTAATAACCACTTTGCTTAGGAACAATATCACTGTTAAACATTACCGAGGTGTAGCTGTGTGAGGAATACCAACCTGACTCTGTCTGTTTTCATTCACATGTACATCAGTGTATACAACGTCTGTTCCTGTGTCCTCTGGACCTGCAAAAAAAATCAAAGCCTTAGTTGACTATCTAACTATTATGAAAGAATAAGACCAAGTCAAGAGAAGGAAGGAAACATACTAATGTCTGATCGGGAGACTATTTTATTTCCAGGAATCAAATCATAATCAAAAGCCAGGGAATCTCAGTGCTGGGACTCATGAGAATTGTGCCTAAAATGTTCTAATTACAAACTAATAAAAAAAGTCATTGAATAATAAAAACTAGGAGTTTTTAGGTTTCCTCTGGGTGCTCCGGTTTCATTCACACACCAAAGACACAATGTAGATTTATTTGTGACTCTAAATTGCCTGTATACGTCACACCTGAGGTAGACTGATGACCTGACCAGGGTGTACCCTGTCACTCGCCCACTGACAGCTTGGAGGCGTCAGCTCCCCCATAACCCTAACATGAAGTCTTTAAGATACATTTCTCGTAACCCATATTGATAATCAAAAATAGAAAACATATTTCATAAGCTTCCATTTTCTCTATAAACTGAGAAAAAGTACTAGTTGTATTGAAAAATAAGGTAATTTTTTGATTGACACAACAAATCAGTTTGATTGTCAACAGATCAGTAAAATAGTAGTGTATAAAAAGATCATCGTAAGACATTTTGACATATGTACTCTAGATTTAAATTCTTTTTGGCATACTCTATAGTATGTTTTTCTGCACGAAATCCGAACCACCTCAAACTACTGACCCGCTAGTTTTATTTTTACCAACCAGATCATCGCTCTCACAGTGACTGTGTCCTGCTGCTGCTGCTGACTTGAAATCATCAGCTAACTTAACAATACGGGTGTTCATCTCCTTTTGCTCAGGATTTTTTCTCTTTTTACTGGGGGTTGGTGTTGACCGACAATGAAAAATTGTTGTGTCTTCACCTTTTGTTGCCCTGTTCATGTTTCCACAGTTCACTTAGCATGAGCTTGCTCCAACTGTTCATACCAGCGGTGCACTACACATAAAGCAAATAGTGAATGTTTGACAGAGACAGAGGGGTTGGGTTATACCAAGTATTCGGCAAGGGGGGGGAGTAACATTACCAGATGATTAAACGTGCTACTATTCTGCTGGTAAATGAAATTAATAAAGAACACAAACAGGGTATTAATGGAAGATAAAATATATATTTATTAATCGGAATGATGTGATTATATTGTGGGGGTTATATTGTCTGGATCAGATTTTCGCGGGGGTCATGACCCCCGTAACGCCCGTGGGAATTACGCCTATGCCTCTACCAGAGGCCTGGGAGCTCTTCTGGACAGAGATTTCAGTTAGATAGTTTAAGCAGTTAAGTGCCAGGAGGATTATTGTATTTTATACATTTGGGAAACCAAACAACCACTGGCTAAGCGTATGTCACAACAATTCAATTCAATTCATCTTTATTTGTATAGCGCTAAATCTTAACAAAGGTCATCTCAAGGCACTTTACATAGCAAGGTTTAGGACCTTGCAAAATATAAGTGTATATATACAGAACTATGTAGAAAATCCAACAGTCCCACAACACAGAAGAGCTTCCTTATAAGGCCAGGACTCTGCAGTCTATTTCCATCTACAGGATAGTGGTCACTCCTTCAGAGAAGAAGAAGTGCAGATCCTGGACAGGGAGGAACGCTGGTTTGAGAGAGGAGTCAAGGAGGCCATTTACGTGAAAAAGGAACAACCATCTCTGAACAGAGGAGGGGGACTAAGGGTACATCTATCTCCATTTTACAGCTATTCTCCAAGCCTCTATAAATGGTTCACATGTCCATTAATCAGTGAGTCTCCTCTCAGACCCAAAATGTACAGATTGCTCACCTGCTTCATCGTGGTAATAACATGTTAATAGCTGTTCATGTGGCTCACAAGCTGCCAGAGTTTCTGACTGTATCCACCACGGGTCATGGATACATACCTGGTGGGTTTTACCACCGGAGCCGGTATCGTGCCAAAAACTGTCGGAAAGTGATTACCGAGTGTGGGAGCGCGCACAGCCTGTTAAAGACGCAACACACAGTTTCCATAAAACTACAGCTGCTTCTTTCGTGCAAAAACTATCCACCACATGTATCCCCAAGCTAACAGTGAAGGTATATCTTCATGAAATGTAAAGGTTTGGTTGGTTTGAAACTAAATAATTGCAGTAAAAGTCAAAGGTCTTTTAAATCAGTCCTCGGTAGTATCTGTGCTGTAAAATGAAAAGATTAGGTCATGAAGCAAGACACAGACAGTTCTAATGCAACTTATTATGGTATGTTTATGTTGGTCTACCTGTGTTTCACTACACGACTAATGTCAACAATATATAACAATAAAGGAAATTCTTCAGTAATTTTAATAAGTCAGTGGATTTTTCCTGCTCAGTTCTGCAGTATAAACCATCCAGTCCATTTCTACCGCTTTAAACACCACTACAAGACCAGTATCACCAGTATAATGCTGTTTTCCCCTTGCCAAAAAGTGATTAAGGCCAATATCTGTTTACTAAAAGGCATTTTCTGCTTCTGTTTAACTTTATTGGAGTTGTATGAGGTATATTTATAGAAAATAATAAACATGTAACCCATTTTATCACTTTAAACTACAAGACCAGTGTAGTCGGTCTAATGCCATTTTTCAATTGCCAAAAAGTGATTAGAGCCTATATCCTTTTCCTGAAAGCCCTTATCTGCTTCAGGTTAACTTTATTGTACTAGTGTGGCTTATATTTACACAGTTATTGAGCATCCAGTCCCTTTTACCCCTCCAAACACCTCTACAAGACCAGTCTAATCAGTATAATGACATTTTGCCATTGCCAGAGAGTGATTAAGGCCAATATTTATTTACTAAAAGGTTCGTTCTGCCTTTGTTTAACTTATTTACACTCTTCTAGTTCATATTTAAACATTTATTAAACATCAAATTCAATTTCTCCACTGTAAACACACCTATAAGACCAGTACAACCATACCAGTACAACAGTATGTTGTTTTCCCATGGCCAAATGGCCAATATGTTCAATTTAACTTTACTGTACCCTTGTGATTTGAATTTATGGAATTAATAAATATCCAATCCTTTTTTACCACTTCTATAGGACTCGTCTAACCAGTAAAATGCTGTTCTGTCATTGCTAAAAAGTCTTGCCAATTTCCTATGAAAAAAAATGAAATTAATAGTTACAAAATAAAATAGTTACATATTGTACCTAAAAAGAGACTAGCAAAGTTAAACTGAACCAGAAAAGGCCTTTCAGGAGAGAAGATACTGGCCTCAATCACTTTTTGGAAACACATACAGTAAATGGCATTATACTCATTATACTACTATACTTACAGGCTGAAGCCCACCTAAAATAGGCCTAATGACATCCATGTAGCTCAGGATACATGTAGTGAATAGTTTTTGCACTTTAGGACGATTTGAGACCAAAAGAAGCAGCTGTAGTCGTATGGAAACTGTGCGATGCGTCTTAAGAGGCTGTTCGCGCTTCCGCAGATGGTAATCACTTTCTGGCAGACTGAGCACAAAGGAATAGCAGCTTGATCATGAGAAATGGCAGCAGAAAACAGTTCACAGATGACACAACAGTGGCTGGGCTCATTGTAGGGGAAGGTGAGAGATGAGGTGGTCATCATGGTGCATGATGCTCCTCCGTACTGTATCTGAGTGTGGTTTGACAGTTGCAATGTTCAGGAAAAGACAACATCACAGAGGGTCTACAACCCAACACAGAACATCATTGGCTGTGCTCTATCTCTTTAGAGGAGCTGTACAGATCCTGCTGCCACAGAAAAGCCCGCAGCATCTTGAAGGACACATCCCTGTTCCAACTTTTACCCTCAGGGAAGTGACACAGGACAATAAAAGCTGACTGGAAAACAGCACATACTCCCAGGCTGTTGATGAATAAACACTGATTTACGGGTTTTTACTTATAAATCAACCATGGTGGAAACATAAACATTAAAATGTGCAATATGATATGAAGATATTGTTGCTGAATGTATGATACATGCGCTCATGTTTTCATGTACATACACATACTGTGTATGTATATATATATATATATATATATATATATATATACATACACAGTATGTGTATATATATATATATATATATATATATATATATTCATTGTATGGTAAATCAAAAAAACATAAGATGAAAGTTTCCAAAAATCTATCTCTATATACATGAAATTACCAGGGAAAAACAACGTCAGGTAAATCAGGGAAAATTTTCAGTGAAAGTAATTAATCTGTGAGCTCAGCTCCATCTCCATTCAGAACTATACTATACAACTAACTATAACTGCATACAGCAGCTTACTACACAAAGGGTTTACTTTTGAACATAATATGTCAGTAAATATCAAATTTTGCTGCACCACACTTATGCAGCATCAACATCAAGTGACATCATAATCCCACAACCTCAGCACACTATGGAAGAGGAATAAGGCCACCATGAAAATATTATTTGAGTTCTGAAAAAGTATATTTTCATTTACAGAAGAGGCTGTAATCCTCTTCTGTAGCAAACACTCTGCACTATTACTGCTGTAAACACAAAAGTCACCTGGACTATACACACAACAGCTAAATGGAAAAGAGACACAGTATATACATCACAATGCATTTATGTCTAGTAACATTTTTGAAATTAGTGGTAAAGATGTTGAGAGAAACAATTTAGAAAAATCTATACATGAATACATGTATTTCAGAAATAAGTAATGAAATTAAAATCCAAATACCTGCCTTGTGGTGTTGTGGTTGTCTTCTGGTCTTTGTTAAGACACTTCTGCTTGATGATGCAGGCAACAAATAAAATGATGACAGCAGATATGACGGAGATTAAAATAGGGATTAAACCTGTCAAACAAACAAAAAAAAAACATATCAACAAAACACTTCTAACAATGTGTATCAATTATACTTTTACAATTTGTGTTAGAAACGTACGGTGTCTTGATTCTTTGACGTCCGTCCTGCTCGTGTACTCTGGTCCACAGGACGTCTTCACGTTGACATGAAGAGTCTTCTTATCAGCAGGGTTGGCAGCCACACATCTATAAGAGGAGTTGAAGTCCTGCTCGTGTACAGTGAGAGACAGAGAGAGAACAGAGCTGTTCTGCTTCACTGTCTCCTCGTCTTTGTACCACAACAGCGTCGTCTCTTCAGATTTGTCCACAGCACACAGCAGGATGCAGCTCTCAGAGCTCACGCTCACCTTCACTGCAGGAGCTGATACAGAGTCTGGAGAGGAGATGAAGCAAGATTACACAATATGATCTAGCTCAGAAGCACTAAACTCCAGTAAGAGTCACTTTGAAGGTGCCAGGCAGTGTGTCAGTATTCAGAATCTACACACAGCTACAGCATCAAATACATATGACATCCATGGTGCTGTTGGTATGAATATGACCCCTGGACCTCGTATCTATGTACAATATATTTGCCCAAACTGCCAATGCAGACTCAAGTGCATTTCACTCAAATTCAAATATGTCAGCATGTAGAAACTTGTCTTTGCGTCTGGTACCATTGGCACGGTGAATGTTTTCTTTTTTTTAAAACACCTTTCCACTGATTTAAACAGTCCTGCTTCTGGCACTATGTGCATGAAAAGTCAGTCATGATCAAGACATTTTCCATGTGTCCAGGTATTAACACTAATACTTGTAGGTTAACGTTAGTCATATATTAATATATTCAGGAGGCAGAGCTCATACTTGCTCCACTATCGACAGAAAATAAACCCACACATACAGTATGCAGCCAGCTCTGTTTTTAGTTCCACTCCTCTCACTGCTCGGTAGAAATGATAGCTTAAAGATTCATTCCTGTTTCCTTTCTCTTTCTATTTCATGCCCATCACTTCCCCACCCATTACAAACATATAGACAGAAGAAAGCTTTAATGTTTTCTCGTCCCTGATCAATTCAAACAACGTCATGTTGGAGGGTATTCACACTGTGCTGCACATTTAGTTAAATTGCCACATTTCCCCTAACAATCATTGCACAGTAACTCATAAAGACAAAGAGAAGCCTATTTGAAAGAAGTCACATCATGTACAGAATAGAACTCATTTAGTAACTGTCACAACTCCTTGTTGATCTTCTAACACGGCTCCTTGTTTGTAAGTCACTGTGGTTTTGGTTTGTGCTCTCACGTTACACCTCCCAGTCTAATTTTCACCGTTTCAGAGTTAACATCTTGGTTTTTGTCCTGATGTGCAGTGTGATTTGTGAGACCTCTTATATAAACAGGTCTGTGCCTTTCTAAGCTGTGTTCAATTGGTCGAAGGTAGAATCTATTCAAGAAGATTTAAGCAAACAGGAACCACTTGACTTTAATTTGGATCCATAGCAAAGGATCTGAATCATTTTGTAAATGAGAGATTTCAGTTTTTTTTACTTCAGAGTCAATGCTTTCAGATGGACTGAGCAGTCTCAATGACAGACATCTGGGTGGGAGATGCTGAGATAACTATTCAAAAGGCCAAAGGGTTTTTCACCAGGCGTTTTTTGTAAAGTCATATGGTTGGAAAATGTTTAAGACGTGTGTATGTGTGTTTGTGCTTAATTAGATTTTTTATGCTTCTGAACTATTAAATGTTTTATGTATTTTAATTGATATGAATGTGATGTTTTATGTGTGCAGTAATTTCTTGCTTTGTTGCTATCATGTTTAGTCCCAGCTCAGTTACTGCATCAGTGTTTTCATTTTGTCTGATGACACCCTCTCTACTTTCAAGACTTTAAAACTTCCCTTTTTAATAAAGTCAGAGCTGGTTCGGGTGAATCTGAACCGTCTCTTAGTTATGCTGCTACAGCCTCTGTCTGCTGGGGGACCTCCCACATTACACTGAGCTCCTCTCTTCTTTCTCTCTCTATCCATCTACTGTACATGTCACAATTACATGTCGTTAACTTTGTGTCATCTTTCTTCCTAGTAACCTGCCCAGTGATTTGTCGGCTGTCTTCTTTTCTCTCTCCACTTTCCTCTCTCCTTAGAGGCAGACAGCCGACCACCCTCAACCTGCTTCTGTTGGAGATTCTGCTCTTCTTCTATTAAAAGAAGTTTTTCCTCTCAACTGTTGTCTAGTGCTGCTAAAGGGGGATTTGTTCGGTTTTCCATATAAATGTAGTTCAATACATTACCAGCAATACATTCAAATATAATACCATATAAATATGTCAATGATCAATATTGATTACTTTTGTTAAGTTTTAGAAAACAAACCAAAACCTCCATCTACCATCTGCTTCTTCTATCATTAGTCTGTTATATGGCTCCATGATAGTTAATGATTATCTTCCACCTGCTCAGTGGTATTTATAAGTTTTAAATTTATACAGCTTATTATACAGCTGAACGTTTTCCAGTACGCTTGGTAAAAACATATTTTGCAGCTTTTTTTAGCACTCGCTACACCATTCCATCAAAATGAGTTAGTGCATCATATTTATACAGATTTCGTGGTATTCAGTCAAACCTTGTTATAATTTGAACAGACCTTTGCAGTAAGCAGCGTACCATCTAAAAATGACATGAATTCAAACCCACAGTGCAGCAGCAGGAGCTTGAATTGTCCAGTGGTTACGTGTTGGGGGGAATCTGACCAACCAGAGTTCCTGTTTCCTCTCTGAAACGTTGAACATGATAACAAAGTGGAAAACAGGAAACAAGTAAACTGCGAGATGCTGATGCAGGAAGTTCGGAAACAGTGATGTCAGGCCCCAAACAGGTCAGTCTTATGGTGGAAAACATGACTTCTTCATGTGAAAGACTTGTCTGAAAGCTAAGAGCATAATAATAAGGCACATATCATACCTACTTCATAGAACCGACTAATTCTGCCACAACAAATAGATCTAAAGAGAATAGCCATGGGTTCAGTGTTTGCTTTATGTAATGACGAGACATTCACACATCATGTGGACGCTAACAGTCCCATTTGTGACCTCAGCATTGTGCTACTCATGCAGAGCTTCCAAAGAACTTATGATGTGACCATATTCACAGTACTGGAATCCTCATTGGGGCTAGAATGACATTAGTACAATGACACAAATACTGGTAAATGCAGTCTAGTGTCAGAAGAAATGTAACTTACCGTACACAGTGAGTTTATAAGGTGTAGAGAAAACTCTTCCTTTTTTAGAATCAATAGAATAAATCCCTGAATCTTCTCTCTGCAGATCTGTGATTGTAAAGAGTCCAGTGTTTTTGTCCCACACAAGTCTGTTCTCATAAATGTTCTCTACTATCTGGAATTTCTTCTCAGTCACCATAGCAAGAGTCTTTAATCCATATAAAAGAAATCCAAGCTCCAGCACAGGATCAGGTAGAGAGATGTTTCCTCCCACTGTTCCTGTCAGGTTCTTCACCTCCTCACTAACAGATGACATCATCACTGTGAAATACAAAACACACAAACTGTAAACAAATATGAACAATGTGGAGCTGATTCACTGACAATGAATAAAAAGCTCAGTAAAGTTTCCTTATACTGTCTTTACTGTCAGGAAACATTTTCTCTGATAAACATTCACAATAAATGCAGCTCAGATACACAGTAGGTTATTTAGATAAATGACTCCTGGTGTTGACCCTCATAAGCAGACATAATGTTGCTTAGGCAGCTGCTGTAAACGACTATTTAAATCAAACACAAATATCTGATGTAGATGAGTTTGATTCAGTTTAGCAGCCAGCGTTCCAGTTTCAAACCAGTATTTCAGAGTTATATTTAGTTAGTTTATTATTATTATTCAGTTTCTTATTTACAGTCACAGATAAAGAGAAACTGAAAATAGAAAAAAAAACTACGAGCTTAAAGAAAAGCTCAGCAGAGCTGAGGTCATCTATTGTTAATATAAAAATATTAATTACAGCCACCAAAACATACATTTTAAATCTCCTTTAAACACCTTACTACACTTTGTCCTAAATTTGCAGAAAAAGAAATCATTAAAGCTTTAAATATCTTTCAGTTTCTTCCTGTTTTTCTCTGTTTGTGAATTTATAACATTTCTTCCAACTTTAATCTTCTATATCACTATTTTTCCTTTTACTGTGTTGATCTGTTTTCCTATCAAATAGTTTATTGTTGTGCAGTTCACCTAAAACACTAGATTCAGCTGAGAGTTGCCAACACCACCTGCTGACTTCACACCTCCATCAGATTCCTGTGAAAATCTGTTCTGTCTTTAAACTGCGTTTGTGTCTGTGCTAGAGTCGAATCACCAAAGTTCTTCTCTGTTACTAACCTTCCTGTTTCCTGTATTTGGAGGACATCATTACAGATGGTGTAGTGTAAACAGCTGGTGGTGTTTTCAGTAAATACACCATCAGCAGTGGAAAAATCCAGCTCTGCTTTATCATCTTGTTTCACTTCAGAGACACAGTCTATAAATTCTTAATACTGTCTAAGCATCACACTGACGTGTTTTAGTATTCATGGTTTTGTGTTCAGATTTCTTTCTTTTTATTTGATTTCTTTATGTAATTGTCTCAAATGTTTCACAGATTATTTCCTATATATGATACAGTTTATTACAGTGTATTTATGTTTTAGGTACCTAAAATAAATTACTTTCAGGTTATAGGCTAGAAGTTCTCCTCATACAGTGTTAGGCTGCATCGATGACCTGATGTTTCTCACCTCTCTGCTGTTACTGAACTAATATCAATCAGCAAACACACTTCAACATTGATATTATTCTCCCAAGCTCAGCGAACCTGTTTATCCAGCAGGTAACTCTAAGTATATTTACTCTAATACTACGTTTACTGGAGTGAGTTTCCTGTAAGTTACTTAAGTATTTCCGTTGTCTATTTTAATACTTTTCATAGGGAAATGTTGTATTTTTCCACCGTATCTGTAACAACAACATATCTTACAATAATCATGTGGTTTAAAGTTTATAACAACATCAGTAATGATTAGTTATGCCTCTGTCTCTCTTCTCTCTCTTTCTGCAGGTATCTGCAGCCTTTCCATGTTTCCTTTGTGTAGTTACTGGTCTAATCAGTCTGCACACAGTGAGGCAGATGGCTGCACACCCTGAGTTTTTCCTCTCTTCTGTTCAGTTGTTGGGGTTTTATTTCTAAGTCTTAGTTTGTAAAGTGCCTTGAGGTAAAACAAGCAGTGTGTGTGAATGTCCCAGCACAATTCAGAAAACCTTTTTGTTTATCGGCTTCGTTCTTCTACATTGTCTTCACCAGTGTCTGTGGTAAGTGCTGATAATACTGCTGCACCCCTCACTGACACAATACATACTTTGATTTTAAGAAGAAAAAGCAGTGAACAGAACATATAGACTTGGAAAACAGAAGCCAAACGTTTGCTATTGGGATTTATTCATATCTCCACCCTCACAGTATTTGATTCTACAGTTTTATTCCACTTTAGTCTGTTTCAGTGCTCAGCTCTTCTAACCTTTACAATATTTCCATGTTTAACTCTGTTACTTTATCTTTAAACCATTTAGTGAAATAGTAAAATACCAGAATCTGTTATGTAGCCACACCTTAAACAGAGAACACTGCCGCACTAGGTTCGTCTGATACAACTCCTAGAAAAAAACCTTCAACGATAAAATGACAGTCAGCGAATCAATAAACAGCAACAAACAACAGACACTTACGTAGAAAGAAGGAAAGGGTTTTCATGAGTAAATCCATCTCCAGCGTTTACACGGAGACAGACATCCTGCAAAGAAGAGATCTAACGCGCATTTCTCTCCAAGAACCGGTACTTTCTGCTTCCAGATGAGGAACAAACAAACAAAAAGTGGGTATTTCGACGCCAAAACGACAGCGCTTCTACGGAAAAACGAAAACGACGTAGTCCCTGCAACAATCCAATCACAGGAGGCGGAGCAATGGAACATCTGCTGCTGAGCTGACGCCTCTCTGCACATCTCAGTGGGCAGAGAGGCCAAATGACTTTGATTTAAATGAATCATTGCTCACAGTTCAGCATCAGGAAAAGCTACTCGTCATGCTTAAAATGACAAAGCATGTGTGAGGATCTTCTCATGTTGGGACCCTGATACCTTATTCTCCCTCACTAGGAGAAGTCTTCTGTGTTACCAGCTTTGGTTCTGACATCCCCAGATCATCTCAATCAGTGATCTGTTGGGTTCATGTTAAGAAAAAAACTGCTAATATATACGTGTGTCTGTGTGTTTATATGTTTGTATAATCATTTATTAGTTTGTCTGACAGCGTTAAGAGCACTCTGAGAGCATGAGGACGAGGATTCTGTGGTCTGATGAAAAACAGTTTGTGCAGAACTCCAGGGAGGCTGGTCAGAAGTATTAAGTGAAGTATGACTGCAGTCAAATACACAGCACACATTGTAAGAAAGAACTTCATTCATGTGAATTCATGTGATCCAATGTGTGAGTGCTGTGACTGGTTCTGCATTGCGTGTGTTCTTCTGGTTAAAACACGTGTTCTGTGTGTTCTGCTGGAGACTAAAACCACAAACCTTTTCCTGTCATGTTGGAAAACAGAGTGAGTGGTTCCTTGAAGAGAAGCTATAGTGCCCCTGTCCGGCTGTGGCCGACCACAACTTGACATACATAAGTCGAAACAAGCTGCAGACACCATCAGCCTGCGGAAACCACTCGCAGCTCGTTCTCGCTTCTTAAAAAAATGACCACAATCAAGGTCGGATTCTCACACGGTGTGCAGCATGTAGATGTAGATATGTGTCAGACATAAAATGTGTTGACGGGATGAGAGTTATTCTGTGTGGTGCTGGTACATATGTCATGTCCTGTTCAACGCTGATCAAACATCAGCATCTGCAGAGGGAACCACGTTTCACTCTGCTGCTGTTCTGTATGTTCTGTTCGAATCAGGTCCTCGCCGTTTGTTTGCAAGTGTACACAGCGAGCAGCACAAAACCCACAACAAGAAAAAAGAAAGAAGCCAACACTGTGTTCTCAGAGCAGTCGCCATGGGCTCTGAAACCTACTGCTTGGTGGCAAAGTTATATTTCTATGACCCAGACAGTGAAAAGCAGGTTTAGTTCTGTCTCTATTATTAAACCATATCATTATGCTTCTTTTTGTGTTGAAGACAGGAAGTCATTTAGCGTCTGCTCTTTCTTTTCATTGCTCTTTGTGTTAAGCGTTGATTTTATTTTTATTATCTCGCTGTCACGCTGTGGAAACTCACAACATGTCGACCACAAAACGAAAGAAGACGCGAAAGACACGTAGCGACGGTTGAACAATGCACCTGGTCTTTTTTTTTGATAGCGTACACTGTAAATGACCAGACTTTCAGTGTACTGTGATATTTTACAATAAATTACAGTTCTACTCCATCACAGGTTGAGTACATCATCCACTGTTTTAAACAGTGAGGTGAACTGTAAGGTTACTGTTGTGTATTTAGTTCAGTAGTATTTACACAGTATTTGTCACTTCTGCTGCCTGATGTCCAAGAGTAAGGATCATTACGAACGTTTCATAATATCCAGCTACATGCTTAAGATCTTTGAATTACCAATACATGGTAAAGGACTGTGCCACTATTATGTTAAGAGCTGTTTGCAAATATTACTACACGAGTATTAGATACATTTAAGATGAAGCAAACATCCCTTTTTTAAAGATTAAATTATTTTTACAACTTTAAGCAGCTGAACAGTTATGAATAACATTTTACTAACGTTCACAGCTATACTTTTTCCCCAGTTTGGTAAAACAAAGCTTCGTCTCGCCCTTCTCTGAAAACATGATTAATGACAGACAGTATGTGAGGAGGTAGCGTAGTGTGAGCTCACATAATGGAGAAGCTGCTTCACTGCTTCCTGCACTCACACTAACGTTTTGCCATTTGATCTTTTCCTGTCGGATACTATCATACGCTTACGTCCCTCTGCAGAGTACAGGTTACTGTGTCCTGCTTTAGCTGCTGGATTGTGGGTTACAGTACTGTGACGTTTGGTTTTGGAGGCACATTAGTAAAAGTTCTTCATGCTTCAATGGTGCCGGCTACTTTTCACATTTACTTATTCTTCTTATATTTTATTCAAATAGTTATAAATAACATTATGGTTTCTGTCTTGATGAAGTGAAAAATAAAGACATTGTATAGTTATATAATGTTAAATGACATGTGTGCTCCACACAGGCTGGATTTAGAAGTAGGTATATATATTTCTAATGTTGGATGTTAACTGGAGTTGGTCTTTTAACATAGAAAGCTACGTTAGCTGCTCATATTCATGCTCACTTTCCTCCAGTGCCTGTAATAAATTGTCTTTTTTGTCTTTGGACAGTGTAGATTTTCAGGTCAATGTCAGGGAGGGGAGCAGGTATCTGTGTGACGCTGGTGAACCATTGTCTCAGCGACAAAGGTTTGGTGTAAGCTTGGAACATGACACCGCTATGGTGTCAGGGTGGTTTCCAAGTCCCGCGCGCCCCCCTCCAAGCTGCTCGGTGGTTAACAGACTGTGGATGTAGATTGTTTGAATGCCCCTGACTTTTTAAGTTTGCCTTTGAGAGAGACTCTTTGTTGGTTAAATAGAAAAGTTGATCCCTCATCCTGAGTTGCCTTCAGTTACCACCGTGCACTAATGAATTAAGCCAGAGATGATCAGCAACTTAGTCTCAGAGTTTACACACAGGATGGATCTTAACAGTGGTGGTGCTAAATATAGCAGGTGGTAAAAACAGTGTAGTGTAAACGTTTATTTTATATTAATCTTTCCCACAACATAATGAAACTGTCTTCTTTGTAGTTCATGACTTTGTGTACTTCTGCCACCTCTGACTGCATAGTACAAGCAATGGAAAATGGAAATGAGCTGAGGAAAGTGATGTCATTCCCTCGCTTTTTAGAGATGAGCTCTGTGCAAAAGCTCTGTGATCTGATTACATACAAAATTTCAGGTGCTTCTCCCCCCACTTTAGCAGGAACTTCCTTAAAAAGATACTGTTGTTCTCAGTGTAGCTTAGTGAAGGACAGTACTTAAAATCACTGTTCAAACAATTTCTCTTTCTTTTCTTTCTGACCTGTGCACTATGAAAGTATAATGTAAAAGCCTACTGCAGCTTTTCATGTGTTTATCCACCATCTGGGGTTTATGTGAAGAGTGACGGTCTGGGAAAGTACAGTACTGCTGATGCTGATGCTTGATAACATAACTGATGACAGGTAAAAAAAAGAGGAACCTGTAAGATACTACTACATCACATGTGTGCACAAACACACACACAGGCGCACACAGAAGAACTGTAACACCGTACTCTTTTTATGCTCAAACTGGGACCTGTAATTCAGTGCTATTCCGAGGACCAGTGTGTAGCAACTCATAACACAACACAGTCTATTATTCAGCAACAGGACATAATGGAGCTGCGAGTTTGAACTTGCTCAGGCTAGAAAATACTGGAAAATCCCTTGTGGTTTCTAACAGACAAACCCCATTGTTATAATATAATGTTATATTATCATATTATGTAGAATATTAACATATTGGTCATTGTGAATTTTAAGGACAATTGTGGTATATTTCTACTTATTCGATACCTGCATCCATAGCCTGGGGGAACTTCAGCCTTTAATGTAACATGAGCCACAGTGGTGACAGCTGGTGCGATAAAGATGCTGAATAGAGCTTTTCCACAACATCAAAACAAGCATTAAAGATGCTGTTTGCCAGTGTGTGGTTGATTCTAAAAATACCGTGAGCTCAGCAAACACAGAGAAGTTATGCACAAGTTAAAACATGCTTAGATGTAGGGTTGTCACACTACTTCACAGTGCTGCACATTTGTCTAATCTTTTTTTTATTTGATGGATTGATAGAAGAGAGGCAGACGGGAAACATGGTGAGAGAGAGAAAGTGTGACATGCAACAAGAACCTGAGCCAGACTCGAGACGGGGGCAATGTGGCTACGTGGGATGCACACGAACCATAAGGTTGTCAGAGTGCTCCTGTGTTTGTCTCATTTTCAACTGCAGCAAGTATTTGCATAAGCAAATCGTGTTGGGACTTGTTTTGCCTGACAGGTTTGACAGTGAGGTGCTGCTGCGGTATTACAGATGAACCGCAGGCTCGGTTCTCACTGTGTCATAGAAATGTTTGTTTGTTATGTGTGAGAAGTGCACTCGGAAGAGCTGCTGCTGTTATTTGTCTTGTACAGCTCTTAAAGAGGGGGAGACAGCACTTAGTGCTGCTCCAAAGGCTGAAAGCATAGTTTTCATTTCACAAGCTCCAATGCAAACAATGCTGAAAAGTAAACAGCAGCAGAACAATCACTGAGTAATGAAAGGATGTCCTGTTTTTCTGAGGCTCATCCTGGTTACTGGTCATGGGAGTGGCTTCTTGACCAAAGCAGACAAAACACTAAGCAGGTTGATAGGGCCAGAAACTGCAACTGGCATCACACAGCTGTGAGGCCGGGGATACCTGCAGGTACAGAGAGAGGGAGACACAGAGGATGACGTACAACCAAGGGAGAGAGAAAACACAGGCTGGAGATGTTGGACTTGAATCATCATGTTACTGCACAGAGAAGATAACACTGACATCATGACTAGACATGCTCTCATTACATCTAGTCATAAAAAGTCCTGCAGAGATCGTCCTGTCTGACGATCCAAAACATTTGGGCTGATCTGCAGTCAGACATTTCAATAACAATAAAACCTCATGTAAATGAACAGATGTTTTTTAAGTCTTGAGAAAGAATATGTTCAAAAGCAGAAATTTGACATCATAGATCATAGCAATACTGACTGAGTTAAAATCCTGCACATCAAGGATTGTCTATATGATTATCTACATCACCTATACATATATACCAATCAGCACAAACACTGACACAAGTTTAACATTAACACAAATAAGATTCACACTTTCAATAGAATTATATTACATTTATATACAAAACTGTATTTTACTCCTTGGCCTATAAAAATGTAGAATTGTTTTTCCCAAATGAATGAATCCACATTTATGATTCTGTCTTTCCATCTTATCACCAGCGGGGACTCTTTGTTTGCACACTCAACACTGCTGCATAGTTTGTGAGCGACTCAGTGCTAATGACTGTCATATATTACTAAAGCACTGGCTAATAAGTTCCTTACATCAATAACATGGGTTTACTTTAGCCCTTAATGTCGGTCAGGTGAGCCACAGGGGTGGAGTTTTCCGAGAACACACAGACTTGTACATTTCTAAATGTGTCTTACTCCTGACACACAAATGCATTGGTAATAGTGTTACGGCTGTAAAGTAGAGTCACTGCTGTCTGTTCGTGTATCTGTTTAAATATGTAGAATCTATAATGTCTCATCCTCACTGTCCAGAATCGGTTCATATGTTCATATCTGACCTGAAAAATACATAGATCTCCTCTGTTGCAGACTGATCACTCTGCCTCAAAAATGTTGACTGACTCTCGGAGCAGAAAGGAACCTCTGCTGATGTGATAGAAAATGCTGAATGAACTCATTCATAAATGATATTTAAACCTTGTAACAAAAGTTGGTTCTTTACATGCTGGTTAAAATGTTCTGCCTCTGTTTGAACATATATGCAGTTGAACCTTTTACCATGGTAACAGTGAACAAACATGATGTGACCAGGTGATGGAGTAGGACTGATGCTGTCAATGTGAATATGATCATACAATAACTCACTGAGAGCATCTTTGGTCACATGATGATTCAAACTGAGCTTACAATAGAGATGTCACTTTTTAGACCAGAGGAGGGCAGCATGTTGGCTCTCTTTGAGCCACGTCTGTCTCAGCTGAGATGGAAGTAGTTGTATTGTGTTCCCTGGAAACCTTACATCTGTCCCGTGTCATGTTAATAATATTGATCTTAGTTAGAGTTAGAGATAAACGTATTTACATTACAAAACATATAACTTATAAAGTAATGAGCCCAGAGACTACAGAGATAGATTTTAACCGATGATAATTATCACAGCTGCAATGAACAATACAAATGAACACACAACATACTCCAGCACATAAAATAAATCAATGTAAATCATCATGTTACATGTGTGACTAAGCAGGTCCGCAGCGCTTCATTCATTCACGCTGTGATAAAGGGTCTGTCTGCAGTTTGTCAGCAGGCCTTGTCGTTCTTCAGTTTGATTCTTGCCCTGAAACGAGAACAAATGATCCTGTTTTCAGGCGTCAAGTCCAAACATGATAAAATATTTCAGTAAATTTAAGTTAGTTACATCAACATTTCATACACATGGTTCTTTCATGGAGGAAAAACAATATTTAAAAGCCAATGTGGCTGTTTGTAGATAGAAATAAATGCATACTGAATAAATACTGTAATACTGCATACAAAGACACAATTTAGACCCTAAACATACTTTATAAGGTTAAAGGAGGTCTTCAGGCATTTTCATATCTTTTCCATACATACCATATACAATATGCAACACTTTTAACAGCTGTTGGAGTAAATACCTTTGACACGTCCTGCCGTGTCTCATTCTGTGTCTCCTGCTGTTCTCTTGTACTAAAATCATCTACATTAGAGACAAGAGGTTCAAAATAAGGAAATTATATGACAGAAATATGTGCAGTAACATCAAGTGAGACTGTCTTACTATAAAAACACAGCAGCTTATTACGATCCATAGTTGTAGCTAGAAGTTTTTTAGTCAGCAACCTTTAGTGTTCGTGTTTCAGCAAATGTTCCACTTGAACATGTTTGTACTGTAGATCATTTTTCATATATTCATTTCTATGTATTCAGTACGTGAGGCATCATGTACACGACTATAACCATGACAACAAAAATCATCACAGTCTTCCCCTAAAGATAACCATTGCTTTTGTGACAAAACTTTCAATTATAGTTTTATCATAAATAATATTTGTTATACAGTATTTTTTTATGCAGTAATTTTAACAGTTTAAAATTCATTGTCTTCACATACTTCTTCTCTGTGTGTATTTTTTCTTGCAGTAATACATGAGCAGGATCAGTAAAACTATCAGAGCCACAGGGATGATCTCTTCCATTAATTGTGGATCTGAAAAAGAATGAAAATGTTTTAACTCTCTGTTAAAGTTAAAAATGTAATATTACCAGAAAAAAAAGTTTGCAAACAAAGCTGCAATTAATCTAATGTACTCAGACAATAATAGCAAAATAACAAAACCGACATGTAACCTTTGTTTATACAAAGCAAAAAGAAAAGAAATTAAACATCAAATTAAAAAAAGTCCCCCAAAAAATCCACCGTCCATTTTTAAAATGTGTGTTTCTTTGATTTATTTCTTTCAAAAACATAACATTTTAAAAAGATAAACCCTTTCCAGTGCATGCTGATTCTATACCTGCTGACCAAGCTCTAACCCTGAGGTGCACATAGAGGCTGTCCTGCTGTGAAACATGATGCAGGATTTCTGAAACAGCAACAAAAAACAACAACCATGTGCATTTTACAGTTTGACATCAGCAGCTGCAGTGAATAATATGCAGACACAAACTATTAATGTTGTCAAAGTTTGCCATGGTGGCGCTCGACGTGGGTGGATGGAACCACAAGGTGAAGTTACGGAAGCATAAATCTTAAGTCTGAAAAGTGACATTTTTAAGTAACCATACCATGTTTTTATTGACCATAATTCTAACACGGATTTCTCTATGCCTAATCCCAACCAAATAATTTTGCATAATTGTTGTCCAGAGTTTTTATCCGTCTACAGGAAAATGTAAGTGTTACGCCAGCTGCCATTTTGACACCTGACATCATAAGGAGTGCAAGTTTAACAAACACCTGCATCTCCACATGGGGGCGCTCTTACAGCACATGGTGACTGTGGTGCTATAAAAGGGTTGGGGTCAAACGACGAGTGTTACAGCTGGTGGGCTTTTTGCTAAATACCACCCAAAATAGTCCAAACACACAACTGAAAAAAAAATAAACCAACGGTAACAAGACAGGGCTAAGATCGGGAAAGGTCTGAAAGAACGGTTATACTTAGCTGGTAATATTGATGCAGATGCCGTAAAAGTAAATAATGCACAACAACAAGGCAGAAAAGATAGTTAAGATGTGTATTAGGTGTTATTGTGATGAGACTTCTACATAAGTAATGGTTACATCTCATAGCAGCATCTGCAAATTTCATCAAGTGACAAATCAAACAGTAACGGTTCCTCTTCCCTGCAGCGTTGTGTGTTTGCAGTATGGATACAAGAAAGATGCTTTAACTGAAGGAGACTAACATGTGCAGTCTAACTTACCGTACAGAACACCTACCATAGACAATGAGCCGGTATCGTTTCGTTATGTGTGGCTCTTTTCCCAGTTTTAACTTGACACAGTAAAACCCAGAGAAACGGGTTGTGGCTCTGATGAAGGTGAGGGATCCAGTGTGCGGGCTCAACCGAACAACATCTTTTAAGCCCTTACTGATAAAGGTGACATTGTCCTTCCGCTCAGCTAAAAGCTTGCCACCACAGTGTTCTCCCTGCAGCCACGCCACCATTTGTTCTTGTAGCAGTTCTACTTTAGTGTTCAGAGTGACACTGGCCCCCTTCAGAGCAAAAACCGCCTGAACTGGAGAAACATCTGAAAGATCAACAGGGATATTCATGAATCATTATGTGTGCAAGTCAAATAAAAAAGAAAGATAACTGCATATGAATGTTACTTGAGGCACTCACCACTGACAGTGAGGATGAATGTTTGATTCACAAATCGTGTTCCTGTTTTAAACTGAGCCTGAAATGTTCCACTGTCACTGATGAGGAGTTTAGAGATGGTGATCGATCCACTTTCTACATGCAGGTAAAGCCTGTCTCCAAATCTGGCCTTGCTGAGATTAGAGACTTTTCCATTTCTGGCGATGATGATTGTTGAAACATCATGCTGCTGCATGAAGGTCCAAAGATAATACCTGACGTAACGCCATGTTTTAACGCGTAAGGTCACAGTATCTCCAACTTGCTTCTTTAGCTGTGTTTGCTCACAAAAGGCAAAACCTGAACAAGCAAAAGAGTATAAGCACAACATGATCGTTATCATTGTAAAATATGATAGGAATGACAGTTTTATGTTGTTTTCTCAACAGAAAATGTTTTACATTGTACATTATTTTAACACTGTTTCTAATTAGACTGAAATGATTCCTGGAATCTGATCTTTAACCTTAAAAACTAAAGTCAATGTGGATTTACACACAGTAATATAGCAACTAATAACTCTGCAGTTACCTATGAAAACCAAGAGGAGGAAGAATAATTTCATTTCTGCAGCTTGGAGAGGAAGTCCAGTATTGTTTGCAGGTGAAGGTGTCCTGCTGGATCCAATCCGATGCTCAGTAATAGATAATGGACAGTAGACAGTAGAGTAGGTGGTTCAAATAATGTGACATAGGAATATGATTGGCTGTAACAATAGACCGCCTAAAAATCCTGTGGAGGGTTGGAGCTGTTCCTACCTGACACTGGACAGATTATCTCTCTGTTTCAAAAATGCTAATCTATAGAACACTGTAAATTATTATTTCATTATAAAGATAGGTGAAAAGTTTGCCATGAAAGTTCAACTATTGCATTAACATTTGTTTCAGTTCAGTAGATTGAGATTTGTCCAGTAATTCATTCTTTCAACTCCTTATTTTAAGTTAAAAGAACGTCCTGTTCTTAAGTTCTGACGATGATTTTTAAAAAATGAATGACATTTTCAATGAAAGAAAAAAAGCATTAAGATTGATCAGTTCGTTTTACACATCATTTCATAATGTTCAGGTTTCAACAAGTCACCTGCCTCTGCAACACAGAAACCAGAGGGATGAGAAGGAGGAAACTGTCTGACTGATCTGAATCTGAGCAGTGGTTTGTTACTTGACTTTTGTGTTTTTATTTCTTTTCAGTTCTGTGAATTCTCTGAAAGGAGAAGTGGAGAAGTGCATGTGAACACTTACCTTTTCTGCCTGTTGTAAACTATGTTCCTGATTACAGTGCTTGTTCTGTAGCTGTGTGAGATTATTTTAATGTTCAGTGGGTCTTTCCTGTTTTTATTATTATTATTTGTATTGTATGTAAAAATACAAGCCTGACACACATTTTACATTTTATTGTAACCTGCTAAATTGATTGTGGTGTCACAATCTGTCAATTCACTGGATATTGTGTAGAAGCACTCAAAAGTGCAAAACTTTGTTCAGTATTAGTTCATGGAGCCTTTTCAGTTGTACAAGCTTCCCATTCCATAGACACTATATTTGTCTGACACCAGAACAGTTTTCCAGTTTTCCACTATTTCTTGCTTTATATACTATTTGCGCTAAAGTCTTGTGTTTATATAAAATGTTTTTCATTTTTATGGTCTGCACATCCTGCCCTATCTAATGATCCTTTCCTGCATTTTATTTACTGTTTGTATATCACTCGTGTATGTGTTTCTCCACACCTCTACACAATAACTCAAATATGCAACAGTAATGTACTGTATTATGCATAAATAGCTTTCTGATTGAAGAAATGCATTGTTTTCCCCAGGGTGGCAATGCTCCATGCCAAGTTCCCCCTGACATATTTAGTGTGTGTCTGTGTTTCCAGCAGATTTTGTGGTCTAAGATCACACCAAGAAATGTTATTTTGTTTACTCTTTCTGTGTACACATTATCAATACATATTTCTACTTCTACATTTCTCTTATGAGTTCCAAACAACAATTTAATGACAATTTATTTTTATCAATCCACTTTTTTAATTTATATATTTCCTTTGTGATTACCTCCAAATCCTGTCGCAATTCCAATCCTGAACAAAAAATATTTGTATCATCTTTGATACTCAGCAAATGTCAACATTGTTGTACCTAATACTGATCCTTGAGGTCCCCCACACAATATTCATCGATCTAGATTTATGCTGATTTATCTGTACAAATTGTTACCTGTTCATTATATAGCTCTTTATCCAGTCCAAAATCATTCCCCTGAAACCCCACTTCTCCATTTCCCTGATCAATACTTCATAATTGACAATGTCAAAGGCTGCCTTTAGATCTAAAAACACTTGTAGTGCATACCTCTTATTAATAATACATTCTTTTATTTTTTCTATTAAGTCAATCAATGCCAAGGCTGTTGATCTGTTATTTTTAAATCCATACTGGCTTTCTGTCAGCAACTCATGTTTCTCAACAAAACTGTCAAATGTCAGCACAACATACATACAAGTTGGTATATTTTTATTTACTGTAAAAATACACATAAAGTAGTTGTCACATAAAGTTAGTAAGACTCATTGGTTTAATAAATTACTAGCTTTGTGTAGGTGGCAGCTTCATTTTTAAGTAGAATAATGATGCAAATGGTCTAATTTCTACTTGATACAAGCATATCACGTTGGTGAGAATATTAATATAAATATTAGTTATTATAATAACCACAGTCCTGCTTCCTTTCCAAAAATCCCACTGAACATGGCTGGACTGATAATTTGGCAGGCATTTTTCTGGTGGGCTGACATACTTTTGGGTCGATGTCACTATGATTTTTGTAGTTACAGTATACGTATATGCGACTGTGGCACAGTAGTAATAGGTGATTTGATTCCTGTCTCTTCCTGGCATGTGTCTGGCATAAGCTTGGCCTGTCACATTCAGACAGGGAAATTAAAGATCTAGATACAGGAGCCAGAGGCAGAGGGCAGAGTCAGAAAACTAGAAATGGGACGTTTGATAGAACCACGGCCAACAGAACCATGTCATCCACAAAAAGCAGAAACGAGATTCTGAGGTCACCAAACAGGACCCCCTCAACCTAGAAATAGCAATGTGAGCCAAGCTCCCGTTCCTCCTGTACAGGGACTGACTGGCTCGTATCAACAAGCCCTGTACCTTTATTCTTGGAGCACATCCCAAAGGATGCCTCGAATGACATGGACGAATGCCTTCTCCAAATTCACAAAACACATGTGGGCTGGTTCTGCAAACTCCCATGCCCCCTTCAGGATTCTCCAGGAACCATAGACCTTACCGGGGAGGCTGGGAAATGTGAAATGTCCAAAGCCACAATTAAATATTATTATTGATTAGTTGGGTTTTATCTACTGATTATACTTATTACTGTAAACCATGTGTTAAAGTGCAGTTTGGATCAGTTGAAAAAAAAGTCCAATGCATTAGCTTGGTATATAGTTTTTGGGGCTGGTGTGAGTTCAGTCAATCAACCTAACTCTGCACGAACAGCAAGACCAAGAAGACCATCTGAAAACAACCTTGGTCTGTGTATAAGTGAACTGATAATTCTCATTTGTGGTGTGAAACCAAGACCGACCAACCACAGGACTGTGTGACAGTAGATATGTGGTTATAGCATCAGATAAACTATGCTATAGTTTATCTATAAACTATGCTATAGTTTATCTAATGCATCTGCCAATTGTGATACTGTATGTATAAAATATGTGTTGTGTCATGATCATGGTAACAGATACAGAATTTGAATAGCTATATGTGACATTTGAATAAAAAATACGTTTATTTGTGTGTTTGCACAACTGAAGATTTTGCAGCTCTACCATGATCATCAAAACACCAAATCAGAGAATATTTTTAAGAAATTGAATGTGAGACTTTGGAAGTGTTCATCAGGTCACAGCATGTGAGACACATCATTATCATACTCTTCAAATCATTCAGTGAGCATTTGTGAGATATGGATGGGAACATTATCATTTTGGAAGAGAGACTACCCCATATAAAGATGATAGACTAAAGATGATTCATGACTAGATGACTAAAACCAACTTAATGCAGACCTGCAGCTGATTTTTTTGAGGAGGTGCAGCACAACCAGTCCCTACAGAGTCAAATTGAAAGCATGGCGCAGAATACAGTTGAAGTTGAAAACCTGAAGGCAATGCTGGAAGCCAAAGAGAAAGGGCTCAGTGAGGAACACTGTTGCAGGAGGCCAATGCAAATAATAGTTCCTCACGGAGGATCTCATGATGAAGGAGAAGGAGAGTGACATCACAGAGAGGGAGGAGTGTGGCACATTGGCAGCACCGCTGGAAGAAGAGGAAAACAAGGTGTAAAAGCAACAAGCACAGTTTCTGGACATCAGTGCAATGGTCCAGATTAACTCCACCATGTTCAACGACTTCCAGCTGAAGCTGAATGAGCTGACAGAGCAGTCAATGAATCCAGCAGCAAGAGAGTCTCTGAGAGGCTCACACAGACCACAGTCCAGCTGTGGAACAAAGAATCTGAAAACTTGCAAATAAAATATAACCGTCTGCAGGATAAGGTCAACAAGGAAATCACAGAGGAACAAGAGAGCTGGGTGACAAGAACCAAACAGGTGGAAGATGAGAAGAGGAGACTGCAGGAGGACAACAGAAAGCTGGTGGAGAAAATGACTGAACTAGAGAATGAGAAGAACAAACTGGTAGAGGACAAGAAAGAAATGGAGGAGAAGAATAAAAAGACAGAACTGGAGCAGCACTGCATGAAACCACAGAAAAAGAGACGTTCCTGGTTTCACCCCAAGAAGAAGTTGGAGAACGTGACTGCGGTGGTGGAGGTGGAGATAAAGATGAGCAAAAATAAAAGATGGAGAACAAACTGAAGGAGAAACAGGAAAAGGAGGACCAGAAGAAAAAAGAAGAGAAGAAGAAAAAGAAGGTGAAGAAAAAAGGAGTTAAAGAAAAAACAAAAGATGGAGAAGACAGAACAGAAGGAGGAGAAGAAGAAGGGGACTTAAAGCTGGATGCACGAGAAAGAAAGTGTGACAGTGACAGAAGGTGGAGGAGGCTGCTACCAGAGAGTAACTTTCTCCTCCTCCGGCCCCTTCAGTTCCCCACTTTCCTTGCAACCTCCAACCCCAACTACTAACCCTCCACTTTTGCTCCTTCTCCCTCACTTATCCTTCCCTCCACCCTCCATCCCTCTACCCCTCACACTTTTGACATCTACCCACCACCCCCATCCTGAGTTGAATTCAGGATCTACTTCAGAACAGCAGTGACTCACAGAAACACCCATCCACACAGGTGCAGGGTGGACCAACATTTTATGTTAATGTTGCTTTGTCTGCTCTTTGTGTTCAGCTACAACATTAACACCACCTGCTGGACAAAGTCAGTGTTTCCTGTCACAACCTTTCAACATCATCTCTCATTCATCATTATTTAACTTTTCACAAGTTGTATCAGCAGTAAGTGTCTGTTTAACTTCCTGTTTTATGGATGTCAGACTGTGACAGAGTTGGCAACAGACGCCACCATCTTGACCACTCCACCCAAGACCAAGCTCACCTGTACTCAGCTCAGTTCCTGTTCACCTCCTGAAGAAACAAAAACTCACTAAAGACACAACTCTTCCCAACAGAAGCATACGCTTATTTTAATTTATTAATCAAACCAGGAAACCTGTGGTGCCTTACTTGTTGTAGGTATTTGGTGGTTGCTGCTTTCCTTGTGGCCTCTTCATGGTTCCCGTTTGCCTGCAGGATTCCAAGGTACTTGTAGTTATCCTCAATGTCTGCTATGTTTCTCTCTGGAAGTATTCTGAGTTCTGACTACTTTCCCCCTCTTTGTTACCATCCGACTACACTTATCCAGTCCGAATGACATTCCTATGTCAGTGCTGTAGATCCTGGTGGTGTGGATCAGTGAATTGATGTCTCGTTCACTCTTGGCATACAGCTTGATGTCATCTATGTAGAGGAGGTAGCTAATGTTTGCCCCATTCCGTAGTCGGTATTCGTAGCCAGTCTTCTTGATGATCTGGCTGAGGGGGTTAAGGCCTATGCAGAACAGCAGTGGGGACAGGGCATCTCCTTGGTAAATCCCGAACTTGATGGTAACCTGTGCAATCGTCTTGTAGTTGGCCTCTAGAGTTGTTTTCCACAACCCCATTGAATTCCTAATGAAGGCTCTTAGAGTCCTGTTGATCATTCTAGGATCCATGTCTAAGGCATTGAGTCATAGGCTTTCTTGTAATCAATCCAGGCGGTGCTCAGGTTGGCATGTCTGGTCTTACAGTCTTGAGTGACTACTCTATCTACCAGTAGCTGGTGTTTTGCTCCTCTAGTATCTCTACCAATTCCTTTTTGAGTCCCGCTCATGTATTGAGCCATGTGCCTACTTATCTTAGCTTCTATAATGCCTAATAGGAGCTTCAATGTTGTGCCGAGGCAGGTTATTGGGCGGTAGTTGGATGGGACCGGTCCCTTCTGGGGGTCCTTCAGTATCAGGACTGTCCTGCTTTCAATCAGCAACTGGTTCATCTGTGCTGCCAGGCGTTCGTGGAGTGCAGTTAAATGTTTAATTACCAGTTAATTACCAAATTAAACAGTTAAATTAATGTAATTTTGTCTAGTATATGTATAAAAGTACATAAGAAGTATACTAATAGTATACTTGAAAATATTTCTTTTTTAGGTCAACCCTGTGATTGACCATTGAGCTGTTCAGCATCTAAACCACCTGTCAACCAACCACAGCACTCCCTCCACCCTTAATGTGAATTAAGTGGTTTAGATGGTTGGTGGATAGTCGTAAATCTTGATGGGAGGGCAGAAGAGTTTCAAATCATTTTGGGTCATGTCAAATTTTGATTTTAACCTTCATTATAACAACCTGGAGAACTGTCCAATCTAACTGATTTGATGACTGAGAAGTGATTTCTGTGTTTCAGCTCATGAACGTCACACTGTGACTGTGGGTTAGTTGTGTCTGGTGAACCCGTCTGACCCACACATTTGATAAACCGAGAACCAATAGAATGAGAGCAACAGCAGGTGAACACAGGAGTCTGAAAAGTGGTGTTTAAACATTTGAACAATTAATGATGCAGCAGTTATTAATATTTAGAACATGATTAACTACAAGCAGCACAAACTACACAACCATTTGTTGTGTTACTCTGATTTCTCTTAGATGATAGATGACCCTCACACTTAGAAGATGATGTTTAAACCTTACAACAAAGGTCTGTTCTTATATGGTTGTTTAAATGTTCTGCATCTGTCTAAACATTTTGTGTGGAGCTTAACTTTTCTTTAGTATTACACTTTTACAGTCTCTGTTTCTCCCACTTACACTTTTTTTTCTATTGAATGTACTGAAAGGCCTGCACGCCGTGGCTATATGATGCATGATGTTTGCAGTTGCTGGTCCTGCCAACCTGTCCAGTGCCTCGTCTCCTTGTTGTATGGATCTCTGTTGCCTGTTGTTCTTTTCTCTCTCCTCTGTCCATTAACCCCAACCGGTCGAGGCAGATGGCCGCCCACCATGAGCCTGGTTCTGCTGGAGGTTTCTTCCGTTAAAGGGAGTTTTTCCTCTCCACTGTTTTCTAGTGCTGCTCAAGTAGGACTGTTAGGTTTTCTACAGATACTCTGTCTATATATTTTGTGTAAGTTCTTAATCTTTACGCTGTAAAGTGCATTAAGATGACTCTTTTGTGATTTGGTGCTATATAAATAAAGTATTACATTTAGTTGAAAAAATAATATAAATACAATAAATAGATATTTATTAATTGATTGACACATTACTACAGTAACATTTGAAAATCATAGCTTATCTAATACATCTAATAGAAGATGGAGAAACTCTCAATGCATGAGAAGAGCATTCCTCTGGAAGCTCAATGTTCATGGTAAATGTTGTTAAATGTTGTGAGCTATCATTTGGCCCCTTACAGTGGCATCAGGTCGTGTTGTCATAAAACTTCTGAGTCCTATAATATAGGTGACAGGTGATTTTCTCGTCCTAACCTAACTGATCTAACACGTGAAGCTGCTTTCTGCATTCAAAACAGTTAAAGAGTAAATACTCAGCAGCTTGAACTCACAGTGCTCACTTTGTGGACCAAACTGGCTTTAGTGACCAAAGATCACTCAATAATCCTTCCAACATTCCTGCTTATCTACCTTATCTCAGCCAAACAAAGAGCCTGATGCAATGTGTGTGATGTGCATCTGCAGAGCCAGACCTGCTCCACTGTCCAACCACCAACCACTGTCCCAGTAATGTGACCAGTAGCCACCAGACAACAACTTTTCTGAATAAAACAATTGTTACCAACAACGCATGGCATCAAAATAAAAGATGTTGGAGCGTGACAGTGCAGGAAAGTGTCCAGGGTCAGCAGGGTCAGCAGGGTCAGTGTCAAACAAAGAAACAAACAGACTTTCTCTTTTAGTTCACACTTTGATACACTTTTGATCCATCATTGTTCAGGAGACGTTGTTGTTCCAAAGTTTCATTATTGACCTGAAAGAAAAATATGTACACTTTTTTTATATGGTGAAAAGGTGTTTTCAGTATACAAACACAAACATTTCATTTTGTGAGGTAGAAAAGTAAAAGACTTTCAAAAACACTCTACAATTAATATTTAAAACCCAATCAGGCTTTTTGTGACTAGTAAAAATAATAATATTCAAGAATAACAGACGCATATTGGAGGTTATTGTATTAGTCTGTGTGTTGCTATTTTATTATTAGTAAAGATAAGTCACTATACTGGACACATTAGTGATGGCACGTTTACAGTGTGGGTGGGACGAAAACGTACGTGCACAGTTTGAATGATGCCTCTAGTCTTGACAAAGAACTACTTTTTTGATATGATATTGTCCACACAGTAAATATAACAGCTTGTGACAGTGATTGTCTTAGATACCTCTGTAGAACTGCTGTTCCTATACGACGTCTGCTGTTGTGTCTCCTGTTGCAAATTCCTCATCATAAACTCATCTAGATTAGAATCAAGAAATTCAAAATAAAGACATGACTACACTGATTTGCTAGTTGACAGAACGATTGTTTTTCCATAGATAACATTAACACAGAGGTTAAAGCAGGTCACATTGATATAAATAATGAATATTTTAAATGAAGTCACATTAAAATATTGTCACTGTCATTAAAGGTTAAATGTATTTTTCCACACACAGTATCTGTGGTTTTTAGCATGTTATGTAGTACTGTGTGCAGCTACAGGGATTAACGACGGTTTATGGAGGAGAACATTTCAGCTACATGAAGAAATGAATAAATATGCAAAATTCTGAAGAGAAATGTATTTACATACTCTGTGCTTCACTGCTGCATTTTTTCTTGCACCGCCATATAAAAACTGTGATAAATGCAGCAACAACCAGTACAGACAGCACTGCTAGAAAAATTACCCATGTTACTTTTAGTCCTGTAAAAGAACAGAAATGTTACACGTCTCGTTGGTAAAGGATGTATGTATATTCCATTTATGCTTGTTGTTTTACTGAACACATTCTGAGGTTATTATGCTAAATCAGCATGAAGAGACAGGACAAACTGTACCTGCGCTGCACGGAGAACACATTGTGGAGTTGACAGTAACTGTCGCATTACTGACAGGGTTCTCTGCTACACATCTGCACACGTCTTCATTCTCATCCTGCATGATCAGAGGGAGGCTGAGGCTGATGGACATGTCTGTGTTGTTGGTCTGGTTTATTTTCTGCTCTCCTCTGAACCAGGACAGGGTAACATCAAGTGTATTATTGACAGAACAAATGATGTAGCAGCTGCCACCGTCCACTGAAGGTGCTGAACTCGTGCCCAACGTTTCTGTGATGTGTGGTGTGTCAACATGTCCTACAGGACAGAAAAAGGGAAAGTCAGTGCTCTGTAACGGTGAGTCTTACTTTTTCCTGTTAGCAGTGTACTTTCACACATTTACATCACACACTGACTGAAAGCTGATGAAAAGATGTTTCTGAGCCCTACACAGCACATTTAACAAAATAATCTGTGGATAATGTTCAGTACTTAGAGAACGTTGATGAAAAATGCAAAAGTATTTTAATCTTAGTGAGCAATGAGGCTTCAGATTAACTGAATATGTGCATCTTACCACTGCAGCTGATTATTAAGCTTATTAATGTGAAAGCGGTTTTGAATTCAAACTGGAAGCTATAGAAATTCCCACATATACAGTTACTTACAGGAGGAGAAAGTCTGTGTTTTCAATGCATAGTGCCTGTTGAGGTTCTAACCATTATGACCAACACAACATGTAAAATTAGACATTTTAAACACCTACTGTAGACAGTGACCAAGTGCTTTCTCAGTACCGTGGGATGTGGGTTAGTACCCTCCAGCACCCTGACACAATAAACCCCTGTAAAGTTTTTTGTCACACTGATCAAGGTGATGGATCCTTTGTGTTGGTCCATTTGCACAGTATCCTTAAAGGTTTCATTGATAGAAATGTTAAAGTTGTTCCACTGAGCAATCAGCTTGTTACGACAATCGTCACTATGTGTCCACTTGACCCTGTGTTGCTTTTCTAGTTTCTCTAGTGTAGTCTCCAGAGTGACGTTGGTGCCCTCCAGAACCTTTAAAATAACATCATACATCGTCATATCTGCAGAAGAAAACCACAAATGTTACAGATTAACTCACAGAAATGGAAATGGAAACGGATTTTAAAGTGGATAAATGACGGGATTATTGGAGAAAGTGAGAAGGTGACTCACCACTGACAGTGACCTTAAATGTTTTTGCTCCCGTAAAAAAGTGAACCTGAAATATTCCACTGTCATTGACGGTCAGGTTGGAGATGGTGATGAATCCAGCTTCTATATCTAGGATTAACCTGTTTCCAAATGTGATCTGACTGTTTTTAGTCACTTCTCCATTGTGAACGATGATAACTTCTCTAACATTCAAATGCTGCTCAAACGTCCAAAAATAACTATTAAAATCATGGTGTGTTTTGTTAACATGTAGGGTCACGTTCTGTCCAGCCTGCCTTGTTACTTCATGTTCATGATTACAATAGTGGACACCTGGAAAAAAGAACATAGCACCACAATGTTTCTGTAAAATAAATGTAAATACATAAATAAGTACGTGACTGTGGTAATCATCACAGTGAATTCAAAATAGAACCATCAAGTGGTCAAATCAAAGTGGACGGTCAGCTTTTATTTAAGCGATTGGTCAAAGATATTGATTGAACCATGTAGGAATAACAGCCACTCTGATTTATAGACTCCTTATAATACTTTTCTCTTCATTTCATTTAAATTATGCAGATCACAGGTCTGGGATTAATTTTAAATGTTGCATCTGGAACTGAATGTGTGAAAGTCCTCACAACAACTGCTCTTCACAGGGGTCGGCATATCTGAATCTGCCACCTCTGCCACCACATGTGGACACGTGTGGTTTCTCTTCTATTTATTGATGATGTGAAGGATCAGAATGGACCCAGAGGTGTTTGAGACTGTACAATATGACTCAGCTCAGTGCTTCAGATCTCACTGGCTGCTGCTTCACAGTGACAAAACACACTGCGAAAACAACCCACGATTTTTAAAGGCAAAACTGTTTGAATCTGACTGGATCTAGTCAGGGAACACAGTCTCCTAAGAATGATGGCTTTATGCAAAGAAACCGGAATCACAACTGAGTGATATTAGCTACATGTTCACAATGAAAGTAGCCTTCTTGCTACTATCACTGTAAAATTCACCTTTATCAATGAGGGAATTAAATGGAAAACACACACGATGAGTGTGTGCGTGTGTCAAACCCTCAAACTGTAGCTGTCTTTTTTAACTTTGTTAATTCTAAGAGCATATTAATGAAAGAAATAAATAAAATGAGTCTAGGTTAACCACACCTTAACACATGTAAGTAAGAATTCTGTAGTTACCTATGAAAAACAAGAGGAAGACAAATTTCATTTCTCCAGCTTGGTGAAGAGAGTCCGCTCTTGTTTGCAGGTGGTGCTCTGTTGGATCCAATCTGCCGCTCAGACATTAGATAATAGTAGAGTGACTGGCTTAAATGATGAAAGGAAGACGACTGGCTGTAACAGTCGACCCAAAGCTGATAACTTCACTCAAGATCACACGAGGTGTCTTTCGTCAAGGACACAGAAAGCAGGAAACATGCTGACTGGTCTGAATGTGAACAATGTGACTTCTGTGATAGTCACCTACTTTCTCTTCTGTGACTTCTGAGAAAGCAGAAGTTGGACAATATGTTTGGCACACAATAAAAACCTCAGAAGCAGATGAGAGAATTTCCAGCCCTTCATTTACGAGCACCGCTTCTTCAATCTCTGACCACGTGTCGGCACGTTCCTTCTGCGTCTGCTCCAAACCAGGTAAGTTCCTGCTCAACTGCAGGCTGAGCTGCAGTTAAACACAAGAAGCATGGAAATCCTCGGTGCTATGTTCAGTATGTTCTGTTTATGCATGTGTTTTGTGAAAAGCTGACAGACATTCTGCATTTTATTACATACTGCTGATGTGTACAATGAGCTGACTTCCTGTGGTCTGCAGTCACTTCTTAACATCACGAGAGATGTTGATAAACCACAAGATGAATGAACGATATTAAACTTTGAGCAGATAAAATCACAGCTAATCAGGGGAAGTCCCAGCGTCCTTATGAAGGTTTAGTTGTTTGTCCTCTTCAGTGCAGCAAGTCCGTGTGCAGTGGGCAGCACAATATACAAAGTCATAATTCAATCCTCAATACAGTTTGAATCATTGATTCTAAATATTAATAAAGATAAATGAATTGCATGTTGTCATGTTTTTTGGTCTATTTGTTTGAATGAAACAAAGAGCCCCCACACTCATTGCATTTACATTAACTTGTCACCACTATCACTGTTTTTGCGACATGAGGTATCTCCAGTACAGAATGACTCCTGTTTCACCTACTGTGTGTGAATTAAAGAGAAACATCGGAAACAGACAAAGCAGAAACTAAAATGAGAGTGAAATGAAAATATTTGCTCATCATGAAAGTTTTCTTCAGTCTATAAAAGAGTGTCAGACTGTCAGTTGCATGCTGGGAAGATTTAAGACTCAAGAAGGTTCATTGTTATTTCAGATGGTAAATACACAGGCGGAAAATGCTCAGGCTCACCAGCCAATAAAGAATAAAAATACACAAAAAAGAAAACATAAAAATAAAGATAAATAACAACCAATCAGCAGCTTGATGAGACACTCAGCAAACTCAGGTGTAAACAATCACAGTCATTCAGCAGCAGGGGGACTCAATGTTTTTACAGTATATGAGGAGTATGTTGTATGTGTGTGTGTGTGTGTGTGTGTGTGTGTGTGTGTCTGTGTCACTTGTTTATGAGTGTAATGGCCTGGGGGAAGAAGCTGTTCTTGTGTCTGGTAGTTTTAGCAAACAGAGCTCTGTAGCATCTACCAGAGGCCAGAAGCTGGAAGAGGTTGTATCCAGCACAGGCCCATGCAGGGTGGGAGGGGTGCTGATTTTCTCACCCACTTTCTGACCCTTGAGGTGTACAGGTCCTGAAGAGAGGGCAGAGCTGCACTAACACTGTGTGCTGCAGTCTGTGCTTGTCCTGTGCAGTGGCTGCTCCAAACCAGACTGTGATGGAGGAGCAGACGATGGACTCGATGACTCCTGAGGAAGGTGAAACTTCTTCAGCTGCAGCAGGACGTACATCCTCCCCTTTGTTTTTTTTTTTTTTGGCCTGTCAGTGACACAGATGACATATGCATATGTCATGTATATGTAGCTGTGCTGTCATCATTCACGGCCCTTTTTTTTTTTTTTGGATATTTATTTTCTTTTAAATAGGTTTGATAGAGCCACAGACAGGACCAAGGGAAAAGAAAAGAGAAGAAAAAAGAACAAAACACCGACCATCTGCTTCAGTACCTGCTGAGAAAGAAAGAAAGAAAAAAAAACGACAACAGCAGAGTAACCACAGCAACCAACATCTGTATCAGTCACAATAATTAATAAATATTAAATGCTATAGAACAGTGCCTAGCACTAATATTATAAGATAGATTTAGAGGCGGCAGCTGAGCAAGACAGTGCGTGTCTGTGAGTACCTGATTATACACACGTGTGTTCACCTGTGTGTGTGTGAACACGCTTGTATTCGTAAGGTTCCTCCATGTAAATGTCTAATAGTGTAATAGTGTGTGTGGGGAACTGCAGCCCCACTCCCTAGGCCCCGAAGCAGACATGCAGGAGACCCGGGTACAGGAATCCCAGGTGGGTCCATGCAGGGATAACTGCAGCCCCTACCCAGAAAAGAGCGAAGAAGATCCCCAGAGGTAGGTCCTCCGACCGCCTCTGTGCCGAAGCCCCAGGGGGCAGTCGGTCGCACCAGGGAGCACCGGGCCCTGGTCCCAGGGACCTAAGGGCCCCCCATCCCCCAGCAGGGGCCCGACCGAGCCGGGAGGCCCAGGCGTTGGTGCGTGCTGTTCTAAAGTTCTTTTAAAACAGGGGAGGGGTATGGCGCTGACCACCTTCTGCTAGAAGACAGCTGGTGTCAGCTTAGCCCCTCCCAAGAATCCTCACTGTCTAGGTGCGATTTAAAATTGAGAAGTGGAC
>JAUYWH010018715.1:0-40586 GCA_034779795.1 Ctenopoma multispine
TGTGTGTGTCTGTGTGTGTGTGTGTGTGTGTGTGTGTGTGTGTGTCTGTGTGTGTCTGTGTGTGTGTGTGTGTGTGTTTGTCTCCTCTTACTCTACCATCAACAGCAGCGAGCCTTCAGAGAGACACACATACACTCTGTCATACTCACACCTCGCACTCAGACGTGTCTAATTAACATGTAGACATCTTTATTAAGGTAATAGGCAGCTGGGCTCTTTTCTCATTACAGAGAGCTCAGGTTGAATCACTGCTTGGAATCACTTCACCTCTCTGCCAGTGTTTAATCACGTCTGATGCCATTAAGCATCTCATGTTATTTCTATTTTTATTAAAGTGTCATTCTACAGGGAGAAAATGAGGAAAGGTCAGCGAGGTGTCACCGTAACGGGAGGGGGAAACAGTGATGGGTTGAGGATTTTGATGATGTCAGGAGAGAATCACAAGCCAGAGGTCAAACACAGTCAGAGTAATTAAAACAAGTAACGATAAGGTAATGACAGATTAAACAAGGAGCTTTCAACAGGTACATGATAACAGGACTCAACGCACAGTTCAAACTGGTCGTTGTTACACCAACATGTGTCACTGGGACTGTGTGTCACATCACAGGACTCAGACCCGACTCATGTTGCACTCAAGTGCAGAACTCCAGAACCTCAGCACTGCAGTAAAAACACAAGTGCTCACCTAGAAAAAGTACTTCACTACAAGTACAAGTACCACTTCAATTCATTCAGTTGTCCAGGTTTGTTCCTTGTGTGTCTCATAATAAGGCTTCTGCAGAAATTAATTTGTTTATGTTGAATTTATGTACAGATCCGAGCCACAGCTCCACCTGCTTGGCTTGGAGCAACAGGCAAATGAAGTCTGTGGAGTTGCTGACAGCTGTGTGTTGTTGTTCTACCTAGCGTTCGTGTGCCGTTTGGTTCACAGGAGTCACAGTGTGAAAAACCACCTCAGGAGAGATAAAAGAACTGCAGTATAGGCTTATATTAAGCTTACACCAGGCAGAAAACCTTAACCACTTTAGTTTAACCATCTGTCAATAATACATCAACGTTCATTAGCTTATTAGATTTTGTCTGGAAGTTGAGTCATGGCAACAGGACTGAAGGCTGAACCTTACAAGAAACTTGAATGACTGAGACTCTTTGTGTTCACATGGTAAGTCCAAAGCCAGTATCCTTTCTCTTTTTGCTTGGGTTTTGGTCTCCACAGCTCCTGCTGTGTTCAAATCTATCATATCTGCTCCTTAGATGCTAAATGCTGGCCTGTGTCTACCAGCTGGTCTGGTAACTTTGTCTGGCTGCCAATGGACAGTTACTTTCCTACTCGCAACTCCTTTGTTCTGCTGAAAAAAGCCAACACTGAGGCAGATAGAAAGCCCAAACTATAGGAGCTAAAAGAGGCTAAAAAACTTGTCTAACAGTCCCTTATAGTCACTCGATCCATTGTTAAGCAAAGTTAGCCTATTGATTATAGCAGCCTTAAATCAGCTAAAACCCTGCAGCCTAACCCACAGATTATCCTCCCAGCCCGGGGAAGCACTGACAGATTTATGCTCAAAAACACATGAAAACATCATCAGTGCGTTGTTTTAAAAGTGCAGACAGGCTAAAGTGACGTGTTTATGTTCAGTTTGAGGAGAGAAAACGGTTTCACCCCAACATTTCCTGACAGCGTTGGAGGTAGACAGATGGAGAGGCAGACAGACGTTTAGATCCGCAGGCAGGAGAGCCAGATACACAACCGCACACACACACACACACACACACACACACTGTGACAGCCTGTGAATGTAGATCAGTAAACACACACACACACTGGGCTGTTTGTGGAGGTGTGGTGGAGTTGAGGGGATTTCCCTCCTTCTGCTGGCGACGTTCTCGTGTCTCATTATCCAGTTTGTAGTCCAGAGAGGACGTTTGTCCCCCCGCACGGACCCGCGTTTTAATGAAAAACTCTAAACAGGCAAGGGACAGCGAAGGGTTAAAAGGAGTCTTACTAATCAGAACACGGGGAATAAGGAGCAGTCGATGAGATTTGCTGTAAAGAAAGACAGAAGCACAAAGTATCAGTGTTTCTTCGTACTAGGATCTAGGATAAATTAATACAAAATACAACAACGTAGAAAATCAGCCCTGCACACAAACAAAAAGCATCGCAGAAAACAGGACGAGGTTTTATTTAGAACTGTGTCGTATCGTGACGTCCATCATCTATTGTGGTAATTTCTTAGAATTTGTCATATAACAACACTGAAACTGAGTTTTGTAACGTGTAATTATGAATAATATGAAATTAAAGGCCTTCATCTGTCATGTGCAAACAGAAATTCATTTTTTAATCATTTTTTGTCACTGTGTTTACACAGCTCTCAGATTATAAACTGATGTGGTTTAAAAGACGCAGCTGACTGGTTCTAATTTCAAAGCGTCATTTATATCGTTACTGGGAAATGTTGTGCTAAAATTTTAAGTCTGTTTTAAGAGATGCAGCATGACCATGGTGTGATGCGAAAGAACAAGAGACAAAAAACAACCACAGAGTGCAGAGTGTTTGCTAAAGTGTGGGAGGGCTTTTAAACGTTGCTCAGGAACTCACTGTGACCAGAGGACGTCCAACATGGCGGCCAGACTCAGACTACTGAAGTCACCACATAAATCCATTAATTCCTCTGTCTTTACTCTCTATGTCTTTGACTAACCCTCTCTGCAGCTCTCTGCCTCTCTCATTAGTGTATTTCTAACCTGGGCTGATGTACAGAGACTGTTGATTATCACTGCGTAGATGACAAAGTGTCTTAACCTTCACTAAACGGAGGATCAGGCCACCGTGTGAACAACTTAGCCCCACTAAAGCCCAGTCATTTCGCCATAATCCACCTGTAATTATATCCTGATCTCTGCAGCAAGTCTGATTGGTGTGTGGACACCTGTGTGAGAGTGTGTATGTGTGCGTTTAACACTTACTCACAATGGTGAAATTAGCAGAAGAACACACAGGAGTAGGAGGTAATTTTGGGAAGGGAGTAGGAAGCAGCCTCATATACCTTAGTATTTGTGCATGTGGGGAGTCGTGACTCATGTTTGTGTGTGCGTGTGTGTGCACCCACTCAGGCAGGACGAGCATGAATTCAAGGAAATGACGATAGCTCAACTGTTGTTTTTATCTATTTTCTGCTCTCATTCTAAGAATGAATGTTCTGGCCCGAATCGAGAGGTCTGCTGTAGCTGCTGGCCGAACAGAGGGAACAGTGAATAATCACCTTCATACTAATCGTGTCGACCATTGTGGTAATGACGGCACCAGAATATTTAGAGATTGACCTCAGTGGAGATACGAGGGTGTAATTTCCATTTCGCTTTCTACGCTTCAGGTTGGCTTTGGTCACTCCCACGACGTTATTCCTCTCACTCAAAGCGTCCATTAACTTTTTACTCACTTTTGGATCATGTACAGTAACGCGTCAGGTACAACAAACTGAATTCTCCCGCTGTTCTCCTGGCTGCTGTTTGCTCCGTGTGGAGGAGCTGATCTCCACAGAGACACAGACACCATCACTGCTCCTTCAGATCCACTCATCTCACTCACTGCTCCTTTCAAGTGCTAATAAAATGCGTCCAGATGAGCCCCTCGCACCTGTGCATCAATCAATTGGTCGACCACTGATCATTATATTATAACATCATACTGTATATGAAATGATGTGTGAGGCTTCTCACCTTCTTCCGCTTCTCCACTTAATCTGCAGATCACCCGTGGCCTGTTACACCACTAACATTAGACAACTATAACCCTTCCTTAGACACGATGAAATGCAGACAGCTGCTTAATCATAACGAATAATAATGTAATAAAACTGACATGATGACGTTACAGTGGTTGTTATAGACGGAGTTATGATATAACATGACAAGATCATGATCAAGGTCATAGCTTGTCGTAAAAGCAGAACTTATACTGTCCAGTCATGTTAAGTTAAAATATGCTGTGATACTCACTAGTGTCAGTATTACCAAACTGGGTGCTTCCTTTTCATAGTATATAGATTTGCCTGCAGTTTTTCTCCATGGAGACCTGTGACACCTCTGTATAGCACCTATAATCCTTCACTTCTTGCTCCTGTCAGGGAAACGGATCCTGCCTCAGCATTTAAATCACAACACGCCTACCTGAACTCACACCTCTCCAGCTGTTCACTTCTGATTTTCCTCCTCCCCGCAGTGTGAACTTGGCATATTTGACCCAGAGCTTTCTTAAGACCGAGAAAAGCTGCAGATTCTCTCCACTGGGAAGCTGGAACCCGGGGATGTTTTCATTTGAATTCGCTTTCAAAGAGAGTTTGGTTATCAGAATAGTCGCCGATGATTTTTATGTTGAGACTTGTGGTCACGGCTAATCACCTGTATCCCTCGGAGGATTAGTAATGTTTCCTCTCCACTGCAGAGGATGATTATTCAACGCTATGAAAATTAATTTCTTCCAATACGTTGTTCTGAACATGGGAAACATTATCCACATGCTAATATTGTCATTGTGATGTGACCATTTTGCTGAAAGCATCAAGCAGGAGTCTAATGACTTTTAGTTTTATTTAAAAAATGTGTGTCCTCAGATCTTGATACTGATGCTAATCTTGATTTAGAGATCATTTGAGACATTGCCTTCTCAACAAATGTTCCAAAATGTTTAATGTCCTGTAACCTTAACTAAGCAAGTCTTTATCAGAGCACAGTGGCTTCTCCTGCCATCTTAAGAGCTCAAATTCAGGAATCTTGAAAACACTGGACTTCTGAAAGACATTTCATCTTCTAAAAGGCTTTGTGGGTTTTTACTAAGGGCCTTGACAAATCAAAATGACCTGGGAAGGCACATATGCAATATACAGTATAATATACATAACAGCCACTCATTGTTAACAGATTAAGAACTCGTTCTCGTTCTTATTCTTAACACTATACTCCACCACTAGTTTTTCTTCAGTCAGGTCATAGTTTTTCTGCTAATCTTCACTACGGTTCGTAGAAACAGGTCAAACAGACATGTTGCTTATTGCACCAATTACTTCCCATCTAACAACTTCAAACACTCAGAAACCAAAAATAAATCAAAGAACTGGAGCTAAATTGAATTTGAAAGGAGAACCACACACTAATGTGAATTTTAACACACCCTGATTTGTACTTGAAGTCAGATTTAATTGAACACACACGGTTTTTCCCTCTCATGTCGCTCTGTCTCTGTCTCTTGCACTGACCCCCTCCCAACATATTGATCTATAAATGGTGTGGTGAACCCATGTGTTGCCTGGCTACTAATCACTCTGCATAATTTATGTCATCTTCATTACTAATTCACGAGCTGGGCTCAATAACAGGCTGCTGCTGCAGACTGTTTCAGCACATATTGTTTGAGTAATCCATATTCATTACTAGAGGCCAATTCAAAGCAGCGCTCACACCGCGGGGAGAGTTCATGTTTAAGATTTCAGACACGGAGCCTGCGCTCATACCCAGAGTGACAATGAGGGAAACAGTCACACAAAATGAAATTTCTCCACCATCATTGTTACAATCAGCACTTTATAACTTTGTTAGGAAAAGTTCTGCACAGAGGCAGTCGAGAAGAGAAGAGTCTCTTTTTTTTTACCTGCAGCTCCTGCTGCCCACATGTTGAAGTGCCCTCAAACCCAACAGTGATACCCCAACTGCTCCTGTTGGTTTGTCCAGTCTTCAGTATGGTAGCTCCACCACTGTTGGTGTGTCGTTGTATGAAGCTTTGACTTTACTGAAGTTGAAAACTGTTTTCAAGTTTTATTTTCTATCCCCGGAAAGATGGGACCTCGAAAGCTGCTTTTACGTCTCAGAACAATTTGAGGGTCGGAACCTGAAGACTTAAAGGCCAGAAAGGTTCTGTTGTTCTTCTGCATGTGCAGCCTCAAACTTTAGATCCTTCAGATGTTTAAAAGCAGTTTTGTAACCCTGGGAACCAAGTCTTTCCTTGACACATTTAACTAGTGATTTAACAGGGCTGAAGACGGATACATCAGCATAATGATTTAACATGTTCTGTGGTTATGCATGTTTGAACTGAGTGGACAAGTGTTGACAACTGGGGGATTTGAGATATAATATTGACATTATTAGAGACTAAGTTTCTAGGAGACACACTAAACTGTTGTCCATCTAACAAGGATTTGAACCAGCTTGGAAAACAGGACATTCCACATAGATTTTGCAGTTGCACCTAGTAAATTAACAGCATCTGAAAACCTTATTTCAACTATAGATGGTTGTGGAAATATCAAAAGGAAAATGTTATCAACTCTACAGAAGAACATTGTTTTGCGTTCATGTTTCCCCCTTTTTGTTGTATTGCAGGCATATCTCCCTCCTTGAAAGCTGCCAGTGAGAGTTTCCCTGTGTAAGTCACAGTGCTGGGAGACTGGTGGAGGCTGCCAATAGTCCATTTAGAACTGCTAATGGTGACGGATGAGTGTGTGGCTGTGTGAGACGTGGCGAGGTGAAAAGATGAGTCTCCAGGATTTCGTATTAACTTGTTCCTCTAACTGGTCCAATACAGCAACTGTCTGAAACTGGGACTGATGGAAGAACCAGGTCTCCACTGTTAAACCCAGCAAAGGGTCTTTTACTTTTTACTTACTACAAACAAACACAGACTTGAAATAGTTTTCATGTTTTATATAATCTGCGACTATGTTCTATACTATATCCCCTACTTTCTTGGCATACAAAGGCTGCCGACTGCGGGTCCTTGCAGAGTTCTGGTTCTGGGGGGGTGTTGTGTTGACCATATGTACTTACATGCACTGCTGTGGACGTTGTTGTTGTTGTTTTTTTAACACTAGCAGACACACAAAGAATCTTTTTACACATGCTTTGTGTTACACAATGACCCTGAATCTCTTCGGACAAACCAGCGTATTCATTTGTCATATATTGTCAGTTTTAATACTTGGTTGAAATTCCTTTGCAATCAGTGAACCCTCAGACATCACCAGATGCTCGGTTTCTTCCCTGCTGATGCTCTGCCAGACTTTACGGCAGCTGTTGCGGTTCATGTTGGCATCTTAACCTCTATGGTTTATGAGCATCCCACAGATAACGGTATTAATACCCCGAAAGACTGATAAACAAGTTATCAGAGACTCACTTCAGATACAACACATACAGTAGGACAACATAAAAAGTGCAAAAGCAGAGCAGGACAAGACGATAGAAAAAATAAAGACAGGCTGGATTAATGAGAGAACCGGGTCAAGAGGATAAGTGGATGAAATGGGAGAGTGATGAACCGCATCACAAAGTGGAGAGCCAGAATGAACGAGTGCAGGTGGAATTAAAAGAGACAGAGGAAGAGAAGTGGATTAGGTGAGAAGGAGGGCTGAGCGGAAAGGAGACAGAGAGGATGATGGAGAGAGTAGGGAGAAGAGAAGAAATTGAAAATGAAAAGAGGTGGGAAAGATAAATGAGGAGAAGTGAAGTCCGGAGACGAATGGGGAACAAGGGAAAAGAGGTATAGAACGACAAGGAAGACTTGAAAAATGTAACGACAGGGGAAAGAGGAGAAGTGAGATGGAAAAGTGATGGAAGAGGTGAGGTGTAGGGGGAAAAAGGTGATGGCGGGAGAGAGGGAAAGAAAGTTACTGAAAGAGGAGGGAGAGTGAAATTCAGCGAGGGAGGACGTGAATGAAAAATGGACGTGAATCAGAAATATTGTGACAAATAGTAACAGGTTCAGAGGAGGAAAAAGCGTAATGAACGTAGGAGTCAGCGTAGTTTATTTTTAGTCCTGATTCTGTAAAACTCAAAAGAATCAGTAATATTTACGTGTTTTCTCATTATTCTCTGGTATTTAAGTGTCTTTTTAGTCCAGTATTTTCTGTTCTTCTCCTCCTATTACTATTATTATACAAACATGTTCCAAAAACCAATACAGCTGAATCAACACCTCTGTGTTTAAAGAAACAGTATCATCCTCATCTGCTGCAGGATTGTTGCATTACACCCGCACACGTACCTGTGACTCTATGCTGCGTTGTTTCTGTTTCACTGCACGTTTATGTTTCTGTCCCTGAACACATCAGTCGGCATACAGACGCCATATTACTCACAGGTACGCGTCAACAGAAATGTTGCGAGTCCCGTGATCGTTAAGCAGTGACGTCATCGACAGACGGCAGTACGGCTACACACAGAGCCACCCTAAGCGCTCCTGATTGGCTGAGGGAGGGGGCCTGGCATGGCAGAGCTGTGTGTGTGAGTAAATAAGCGGAGGGCCTGGGGTTGTCTCATCACACACACAGACACACACACACAGTGATGTTTGCTCTTGAGCCATCTATCCTCACTGTTTCATGCAATCTGTTTTGGCTGACGTCTGTGTCACACCGCGGCTCAGTTCAGTGATGCTCTGCCCACACACACACACACACTGCACACCGTCCGTTCAGACTCTCGAGCATCACTCGGGCATCTTTTCCTGCCTTGCTTCTCGGCTGCCTGTGCGTCAGTGTCTCATGCATCAGATGCGTGATTGTTTCGTGTGCTGAAAGCTCTTCATTAGCCTCGGTGTCAGTTAATCTGCCGACAGCCCTGGATGATGTGCAGCTTCTCGGGCTCTCACTGTTGATCCTTGTGGTTGATATGATCCAGATGGGCTGACATTCTCGCGATCCTCTGTTCTGATGCACTGAAAGGCGAAGGCTCCCTGCTCTGACAGCCAAAATCTGATGAATACACATTCACAAAGAGTTCAGAAGCCCAGCAGCTGCATAAGGCTGTGGGGAAAATCTGCAGGTTTTAGATTAATCCTTGAGTTTAAGACCAGTGCCAGACCTCCAGTTTTACACCAGTATTTCAGATCCAGTCTCATACTTGTAGACTAGTTGTACTCCTTAAATCTCCAACACATGAATAACACATTGAAACCTCCAGTTACTAGTTCCTACAGTCCCAAACCTTCTGAAACCTTCCAAACCCTGTTTGCAGGCAGGTGTAGACACTGCCTACACCCCATATGAAAGACCAGTCCACCACCAGGTTCAGTCCAGGCTTTAAGTCTGTTCTATTCCTCTTTGCTCAGTTTATTTATAATTAATTAACAACCCAAGCATCCAGTTCCTACGTTCTTTTTTCACCTCTAAGCTGTTGTTTATTCATGACCTCTTCACCTTCCATGTCCGGAAAATACACAGACTTACACTTCAAACTAGTGTATTTACCAGTCCCACTCTGCCAAACATCTACCGTGATGCCCTGCATTAAAAAACAATTCCTCTCTGCTATTATCTGCTGTGTCGTGTAAAACAGTTTCATTGATAAGCATTGGGTGAAGTTACAACACTTGAACTGTTTCACTCATAAATAAACCGGTGTGAAGGTGACTTTCTAATTAAAGCAGAATCATCCACGATTGTGTAACTTTGTGCATCATGTTCATTTCTTAGATGCTAAGTGATGGTAGAGGAGGAAACATACTCGTGGAAGTGGAGCCCATATAAGACTTGAATGATGTCACGACTCTATTGCGGAAACTAAAAGGGAACTCGAAAATTAACGGTGTGCTTGTGTTATTTTCTAGTCCTCCTCAAAGTGAGACGTTAATTTCAAACTTTCCGTTGCTGACAGCATTTTAAAATGTCAGGCGTCTGATTTACCAACACAGCGATGTCAGATACTGCAGACTCTCATTCGCTGAAATGTTGTAGCTCATTTTGCAGTAGGAAATAAAGCTCAGCTTCTACTTTAGGTTCCTTTGGAAGAGAGTTTCCTCTGTACTGCGTAGTAGGAAAGCACATCAGTATGTGTTGAATTCAGCCTGAGGCTTTTTTTTCTTAGGAGATCTCCTCTTTGTCTCGTGGACAAGTTTTAGTTTCTTTATTCACTTTAGTTTTGCTCTCATCTATTGGCTAAATTCCAGCTCACAGCAACTCTCCCTCATTTCCACTTGCAGCAACCTGCAGTCAGGCAGCCTAATTACAAGTGGTGTTTACTGTCACGGCTGCCTATGTAATCACTGCACTTAATCATGATCCCACGGTGTAAAACCACAACCACAATCGGCACCGCACATTCTTTAATAATGCAATCATAAATATATTCATGGTAAATATAATTAGGAGGAACGAAGACAGATGGAGAGAGAGGTGGAAAAATATTGTTTTATCACAGGGGAATTGAAACCAGACCAGGACGGAAGGTATAGAAATAAAATAGGGGATTAAGAAATGAATTAAATAAGATGAGGAGGGTGATAAGATGGAGTGAAAAAAGAAGATATGAAAAGAGAAAGAGGAGCTAAAGCAGGTGAGAGAACGTGGCACTGAGTTTTAGTCTCTGTGTGAAAATGTTTAATTATATTTGTGGATAAATTTTAGAGGTAAAACAATCTGCTCAAAGTTTCTTTTGACGAAATCAACAGTGGAGGATGAGACATAGAGATAGAAGACAGCGATACGTGTGCAAATGAATAACTCGTCTATCAACAGTGAAGGCCTAAGACAATCTTTATCTAATCTATCATACTGCTCTTTCTCAAAAAAATCAAGACCACTTCACACATCCACCAGGAAGGACACAGTTAACAACCTATATATGATGCCATTATTATGTTAATAGAAAATGTTGTAACAAAGCTTCAGTTTTACGAGACAGGGTTGGAGGAGGAGAAGGAAGGGGTGGGAGGCAATTTTTAGATAAAAGTCAGAAGAGGAGAAAGAGAGAAGAAAGACTGAGGAAGAGAAATGCCAAGTAGGTTTTCTAAATAAGCAAAGGGAAAACAAAGTGAAGTGACGAAGACGAGAGCGGAAAGTAGAGAAGACTGCGGGTGAAAGAGAAGAGGGGAGAGAACAAAAGGTTCACAGATCTGATTGATTGTGCGTTATCATGAAGTGGAGATTTATTCCGGCGTGTTCCCTCATCTCCTGCGACCTCTCGACCCTGCACTCATTAGCATAGAAACCACATTCCCCGGCTGCTGATTGGACCGGGACCAACGAGACCGGGATATAAAGGTGTGTGTGTGTGTGTGTGTTGGCGTTGGCGTGCACGGCACTTTGTGAACTCGTGCACACACCTCTGCGAGGAGCAGGCAGCTCACACATCATCATAATAAGCACAAGCATTTCCAATCAAAGCAGGTAATTCTTCCACCACATCGCTTCGTCTCCATCCACCTGCCTCATGTTTTATGTTTGTGTGCTTGTGGATGTGTTTATAGTTAGTGCAGAACCCCCACCCCCCTCTCACACACAAATATTTAGAAAAATGTCCAGATTAGATCCTGAGCCTCTCCACCCACTCCTCCCCCAGCTGCTGACCTCAGAATATTATTCTGAAACTTAATAACGGCCTGTGGCTGCACACAACTAATTACATCTGTAGATGTATGTAAAAGCAATAATATAGAAACTAATCTCTCCTCCGGTGGCTCGGCGCTCTGTGTTCTTTCCATAGTGACACACAGTGCTCCTCCAGCGGGACCAGCAGCAGTGAGAAACCAACGTATTCATCATGTTCCATCTGAGTGAAGATTGAAGTTAATCAAAGAGGTTCAGTTAAACCAACCTCCAGGATGCAAACCACAGTCTTCTCTACTAAATTCAGACAAATATCAAAGAATCCACCCCATCTTTGATTGTTAAAACGATCATGCAGCTTTTAATCCACTTCAGCACGACTGATTGTCAGGAAACCACCACCGTTTGTTACTTTATGCATCTGAATAAACAACCACTGTTGCTTTTATGGTGACAACTGTCTCGACACATTAAGACACATACAAAGTCTTAATGTAGAGGGCCGATCTCCCTTCATGTACAGGTCTCTCAAAGCGCTGCATTCAGTGACAGTACAGAGTGTAGGTCATCTGTGTGGCATTTACTGTTTCAAATATTTCATGTTCAATAAAACTGCACAAAAAGTCAATGTTAAAAAACGAAACAAAATTGGGGTGTGAACCAAATCGTGGATGTGTAGAATCACGTTTCTGTGAAGATCATGTGATGGGATCAAAAAAAACACTACTACATGGACCTCGTTTAAAGATTATTCCCTAAGAAGAATAAAAAGTTTATCCCGTTCATCCGACCAGAGTGAGCATACAACACTGCAGACCTCAGACCTGAGTGTCTGACTGACACCTGATTGATTACCTGCTCTCTCCATGTGATGGACTGACCCACTGGCTCCAGTATAAAGCTGTGATCCTGCATCGATTTCACCTGTTAAATCCTGTTCAGTCGTGAAGAGGAGGAGGAGGAGGAGGCAGCTCAGAGGGATTTAAAACCTTCAAGTGGGAAACATGAACTGTACCAAACAGGATTAACATCACTGTTATTTATATGTATTTGTTAATTAACATATGTTACTGCATACTGCATGTTACTTGTCATTGGAAGCACGTCAGCATGCCTCAGACACGTGGACTTTTATTTTGAAACTGCACAGGCCTCATTGTTGAAACACGTATGGAGAAAGTTTCTTTCTCTGGCTGATTGTTTTCCATTGTGTTTCTTAAACTGTGGCTCACAACCCAGACAGAGGTCATAGACTCGGTTTCTGGAGGGTCGACACATCAGAGAGGAAACAGGTTTGTCTCAGTTAGTCTTTGTCCAAGGGAGAGAAACCACTTTCCTTCTCATCTGGGTCCCAGACCAAAAACGGCTGAAATCCTTAGAATTACCCTTAATCCTTTATTCCACAGAGTGTCTGCCCTCTGCTTTGACCTGCCTTGAAGCATTTGAAGAGTTTTGTTCTGCAATGAGAAATCTGCTGTTTGAAAAACTTCTCTCCGTCTCCAGCAGAATGATTGATGGCACAAAGTGAGGATGGAGCCGTCTGAGGGATCGTGACAGACTTTAACCAACAGTGATGCAGACTGTGTGTAACACTGAATGACTATTGTAATTTTGAGAGTTTTTACAGACTTAAGCAGCACTTCGACAGATTTCCTGCAGACATTAACCTGCAGTCGGTGTTGGTTTTCATCCATCTAACTCAGATAGATTGGGAGTCCACAGCAGAGAAGCGTCGTGTGGCAGGTTTGACACAATAGTTAATTACTGTCATACAGTAGCTTGTGTAGGTCTCCTCTGCTGCCAAACCAGCTCTGATCGATACATGGACTCCACAAGACCTCTGAAGGTGTCCTCTGGTATCTGGCACCAAGATGTCAGCAGCACATCCTTTAATGGTTGGTACAGCCTCCACGGATCAGACTCCCATAGTGTATCTTTATCAAAAGCCAAAGAGGTCATAATTCATCTTTTTTTTCCTGCCATTTAGTGTCTTATACTTAATTTAATCAAGACAAATTATGACCTTTGGGCTTTCGATGCATCCTGGTGTTATCTCTTACTAAGATAAACTATCATTGGTTTTCGTCATTGTGGCTGACTGATGTACAGTATGTCCTCTCACAGTCGGGAGAAAGTTCCCGTTCTCTAAGGTCGATAAGACGACGGTATCAGCTTTAAATTAGTCATCAAACTTGGAGTTCATCACCAAATCCTGTGCAGCCGTGCCTGCGTCAGTGCTCCTGAGCATCATGCTGCAGTTGTGCCTGCATGTTGCCTTTAGGGAATCGTACTCGCTCAGGAAGTGGAGAATGTCCCTCTTTGTTGATCTATAAAGTGTGTGTGTGTGTGTGTGTGTGGGTTAAGGTCAGATAAGGTTGTATAGATTTATTGGCAGCGTTAAGTTGAAGTGTTGAATAATATACAGTTCACTGAAGTAACAGCAGCACCTGCTCCCTGCTGTCACACACACATTCATTCTCTCTCGTCTCCCCCTGAACTTAACCATCTCAGCTACCTACATAACCCCGACCCTAACTCTACCCTGAACCTCACAGCGTCAAGTCTTAACCAGACAAAATATCCTAACGCAAACTTTCTCTGCATAAGTTAATGATTTCCTCAGACCACAGTTCTGGTGATGACAGACCTGCTCTGGTCTGTTTGGTTTCACTCATTTTTACTCAGCATGACAGTTTCAGTCTTGCTGTTTGTGTCAATAAACTAAAGCTGCTTAGTTTTGATGGTACAGTTTATTACAGACATACATTACTTAGATTTACTTAAAGCTGCATTACATATTCGCAGTGGTGTTTGTTCTACGTTAACAGTTTTTCTGTTGTGTTTTGGCAGCGGGGGCAGAGAACAAGCTGGGCTGGGCATTCGGTCTCGGCCTGGAGAGACTGGCCATGGTCCTGTACAGCATCCCAGACATCCGGCTGTTCTGGAGTCAGGACGAGCGCTTCCTCAAACAGTTCAGAGTTCTGGACATCCACCAGCCTGTCTGCTTCCAGGTACCAGCGCACACACACAATATTAAACCTGCCAGCAGAGTACGAAACTGTTTTCGGCTAGAAGCTACAACTTGCAGCCATCTTTTGTTACCAAGAAGTGTAATTTACATCAAATCAGTGTTTGAATAACACAGTGAGTCGATGTTTGGGAGGGGAGAGGTGTGGTTACTGGTTACTGGAGATGTGAGTTTGCTAACATGTCAATAATAATATCAAGCTTATGATATGAGAGGAGGCATATTTGATTTGCACTAGCTCCAGTCCTAAAGGTCTTATTTTGGACTTTTCTTTGTTTCTGCTCTTTTTTTCCTCCCTGTTTATTATTCCATGTGTTCAGTCGTCTGTTTGTCTCTGCTTGACTGAGCATTCAGCTGATCATTTACACTCGGCAACCTCTGCCTTCAAACGCTTCCATCTCCCTCCATCACTCTCCCACATGCTGTGTGTGTGCGTGCACCATTCATCAAGTCATCTGCAGTAGAAGTCAGAATGTGTTTTTATCCAACTTGGATTTTCGTCAGGTGACAATATTTCAAAAATTATACCTGTACATTAATACTCACCGACAGGTTGCAGACTCATTGAGGTGTGTTCATTAATAATACCACCATGCAGGGTGGCAAGAAGTTGCACAGCAGATACCAGAGCTGTGAGATGTCAGTCGATGCATGCATCATAGTGCAGCTTGCAAGAGTTTGTATCAAAAATGCAGCTAATACTTTTGTGGTGGAGACACAGCATTAATATAAAGTACTGTCATGAAGATTTGTCTGTTTTTTGTAACAGTACACCTTCTTATTGTTACCTGCTTTCTCCCCTAGGGTCTTTTGTCCCTTGTGTGTGTGACTGTGTATGAGCTTGTGTGTGTGTGTTCTCGCCTCTTAACCTCATGTATAAAACATTTTGACAGTGGGGGCTCACATCAGCCGGCTCCAGTCACTTTCTCTGACCCCAGCATCATCAGCACATTCACAATCACACAGGAGGTGGCGTGTGTGCAGGTTCACACAGCGGTTACTCCGTCCCTACTTACAGCGTTTTTGTCCACGTTCGTCTTCGCTAATGAAGAACATTTCGAGTGACTGTTGGAGGGCAGAGAGGAGAACAGAGAAGAAGAAAAGAGGGTAAGGAGGCGAGAAAAGAGGGGGGAGAGCTTAAACTTGAAATTGAATGAGACAGAGGGGAAGGAACAGGTAGGACAGAGAAGGTAAGATGGAATCAAAGAAAGATGGAGGAAACAACGAAAGGTGCTAAGGATGAAAATATTCATACAGTAGATGAACAAGGAGCGTAAAGGAAAAGTGGGTGAATGGGTGGAAATATAAAAAGTGGGAATTAGTAAAGTAGAAGCAATGGCAAAAGGGCAAAGGGAAGAACAAAATCTACGAAATCCAGAGAACAGATTAGGCCATATATTAGGTAAGCTGTAATGTCCAGATAGATTTCCAACCTGACTGAGTCGCATCAGGTCAGGACAGACCCTGTTGCCCCGCTGCTGGCCACCTCACAGTCCTGTTACTTTATTGATGAACTCAGTTCCTCCAGAGGGACCAGGGGAGCACGGCTCATCTCCTGCCCAGGGTCAGTGCACGTCTCCTGGGCTGGGATTCCCTACCTCTCCCCTTCTCAGCCTAAATCACCCTGAGCCCCTGGACCAATACATAATGAACTGTGATGACCAGGGGCCAAACAAGAAGCAGACAGTTTGTGTGTTTGTGTACAAACACACACAAACACACACCAGGGAGCTGCCCCCAGCCACTGAAGTCTAATGGTGTTGAATAGCCTCCGAACTCCGTAAGAAACTCTCTGCGTATACTGCATGGTCAGTAGTATGGACAAACCTCTTCACTTCTGTCCTTCTTTTGTGAAGCATTAAGTAATTTTAAAATAATAATACAAATGTCAAATAAAATAATACATACCTAACCACCCAAATACCAACCTATATACTTTCCTTCTCATCCTGTCTTCTTCCTGATCTTTCATTGCCAAGCATGTCAGAAAAAGTTTAGATATTAATGAAATGATAAATAAAAAAAATGATCTGTATACCTACCTCCAAGAACATTCAAAATGTCTGCCTTTCCCACAGAGAAAGTAAAGTTAAAATAATAATAAAAATCCATTTAGTGCCTGCACACAGTCGACACAATGCACTCTGTTCTGGCACATATGCAGTGGCAGATGGAGCAGCGTTTATTAATGCAGAGTGCCATTTGCAACTGAATGTATGAATGCCATCTGGCAAAAATAAAACCACCTACCTATCTACACACCTAGAAATCACCCACTTACCCAGACAACCAATAAGCCTGTCTTTCCAGCCAGCTTATCACCTGCCCAACCAATAACCTATCTCCTCCTAACACCCCATCTATGAACCTACACAACCTACAAATCACCTATTTATCGACTGAGTGAACTAATCACATATCTGTCTACCCACTCAACCAACCAACACCTCATCCTCCTATCCACCCACTCAACCAGCCCTACCTCCCTAACCATCACTTAACTACTTACATACCCAACCAACCAACACACCATCCACCAAACTACCTATCTTCTGAGCCAGCCAATCACCCACCTGCTCAACCAGCCAATCACTCTCCTACCTGCACAAACAAGACCCCCAACTACCTACCTGTCCAGCCAGATAACCATCTTTAGCGTACCTGTCTCACTAACTGCACAACCCTTATTATCAACTGGGCCAAACATTAAGGTGGTAATCAGAGTATATTTTAGAATTGTTGATTTGTTGACATGTATACTTTCCTCCGCTTTTATTACACAGACAAACATAAGTAAAAGTGCTACGTTAATTCAAAAGTCTCAGAAAAAATTCTAATTGAGAGAAACTTCTAAAAACAATCAGAAGAAGAGGGGAAGAAAAACACTTTCCTTCCCTCATTCTCTCGCTCTGTTTATTAAAAGTCATTTCCAGCATAATAAACAAGCCACAGACAATAGACAAGAAAATTTCTGTCTCCGTCTGTCGCTGCATAAAACATCAGATTTACTCTGTTGCCCTGATAAAGTTTTAATGTGTTATTGCCTTCGTGCTTTACTCTCTGCTGTACTTCCTCTTCTTTCCTCTTTGTCATTTTCTTCCCTTTTTCTTTGGACACAATCTGTTTATCAACCAATCTCCAGCATATTTGCTTTCTGCTATGAAACACGGCCCATTACACCATCATGGTACCACTAAGGTCAAAAGCTTTGATTGGGGATATTTTTCTCTGTGGTCCAGGGACCATCAGACGCTGTTTGTTAGCAAGAATGATTACAGACCTGGATTGTGGTGCTAGGTAGGAAGGTGCTGTGGAGTCGACCACTCTGTAGACGAGTGTCGGAGCTTTGAAGCAGGCAGCCAGTGGAAACCAGTGCAGAGATATCAACAGTGGTGTGATATGTGACATCTGGAGAAGTTTAATTGTGCATGACGGTAGCCCTGTCAGTGGGGCATTGCAGTCAAGATGAGAGATGACAAGTGCCTGCACAAGACGTTGGGCAGCATATTTAGAGAGGAATAGTCCGATTTTTTTGACTGAGAGATGGAGGAGATGTGGTTAGCAAGTGATGTCCTCAGTGATGAGCCCCAAATTCATAGCAGACTCGAGACGATAGTCATCTGGTGAAAAAAGGACAGGAAAAGCTGTCTGTGGTCTACTTACTGTACAGTAATCAAACGTTACTGCAGACTTTGGCATGTGCAAAGGTTTAGTACTCAGTAGCAGCCCCATGGCAGATATCACACCTTCCAAATGTTTTTGGAGCAGCTCAAAGTATTTCAATGCTGTCTCTGCAAAAGTCATCTAGTTCTGCAATATCCTTGGGCCGTGCTGCATCCACAGCTCCACAAACTTTCAGTTATACATATATCAGCAGACTGTGAGGTCTATTCCAAAACATGCAGCTTTGAATGAGCCCTGGGGTGGTCCATGGTGTATGTGGAGGTATGTTTACGTATGTTGTCCTGTTGTCAAAGCCATCAGTTCAGCTTCAACCTTTTAACAATGTGTCTTGTTTACTTGTTGCTGGTATTTCCATTCTTCCTTATAGCAGCTAAATGTAATAAAACTTTGGTCTGCCACAGGAAATAACAACTTAATCGTTGTGTCTGTGAAATGTTTAGTTGTATTTTATTTGCATATATCTATTTATCAGATTTTGAAAATGTTAATTACCGTCCTGTGTGTTTTTTCTCAGGCCCTCAGTAAATACCCACCGCTCGTCAACGATATCTCCTTCTGGCTGCCGGAGAACAGAGAGAGCTTCACAGAGAACGACTTCTACGACGTGGTTCGCTCCATCGGGGGAGACCTGGTGGAGAAAGTCTCGCTGGTGGATGAATTCACACACCCAAAGTAGGAAGAACTTCTATCCTCCTCTCCATAATCACCACAGAGACGGTTTAACCCCAGCTAACCCTAAAATGTAATGGTTTATCTCACATGGAAAACAGATTTAAAATTCAAAAAGGAAAATTCAAGTGAGAAGGAAAAGCTGCTTTCCAAATGTGTCTTTAATGAGATACAGAGGATAGAAATTATAGTTTATATTAAATTATATGAATACAGATTAATGAGTGACAGTGAGAAGGAAACTGACGTAGACGACTCGTAATGAAAACTACGAAACAGAGGAGGGCTAAAGGTCGCACATCTTCTGCTAATGGCAGATGACACGCGGCAGAGTCATCAGTTTAAATGAACTCACTCGTATTTGTACAGCGAAAACTGCCTGTTCACTCCAAACACACACACACACACACACAAAACTACACAACTATAGAAAGATACACACTCAGCCGTCCTTGCTGTACACCTCTGAGCCTCCGGTGTGTGTGTGTGTGTGTGTACAAAGGGCAGCAGTGGGACGTTGGTACCTTATGGCTGAGAACTCCTTTTTCACATTATAGTGAAACACACTCTCTCACTTGTTCGACCTTGCATGTGTGTGTGTGTGTGTGTGTGTGTGTGTGTGTGTGTTTGTTCTTAGTGAGGTCGCTCCAGTGTGTAAAATTTGTCTGACACTATCCATCTTTCAGCATTTTTATGTCTTTTAAATAGCGACCTTTTCCCTCACTGCGCCCACACACACACACACACACACACACGCTCCTAACAATGCATTAATATTCACTGACTTTTCGTTTTAGAGCTATTAGGAACAGAGCAGAAGAGGCCGAGAGGGGTGAAGCACACAGACGGATGAGGAGAACGTAATGAGTGAGAGACAGCTGACGGTAGTGCTCGTTCACCACAGTGAAACCCATAAACTGTACATTAATCAGTTAATGAACAACTTTAGTGAACATGAAATGTTCTGGTCAAACAGCAACTACCACAGGACGTTGAAACTATTTTCATTTGTGACGCCTTTTGTGGCTTGATGGCTGCAGTGTGATTGACAGATGCCTGGTGTCCGACCATGGGGAGTGGTCTGTGGGTGTATCTCTTGGATCTTCCAGGATTTAAAAACTAGCTCCTTGAAACCGTTCTAAACACAAACGGTTCACATGGGCCTCCACCTCGTAATTCAGCGTCTGAAACGTCACAAGTTTCTGAAGGTGGGGATATCTCCCAGGTGAAAAAATGTATAGTGTCTGTAAAAGGACCAGTAACATCAACACTTCATCCCTCCTGCCTCGTCAGATCATAGACTTAGTTTTGAAGAACTAAACTGTTCTGCACAGAGCTCAGACCTCAGTGCCATCCAGAATCTCTTAAGATGACCCTCATCAGTGTCACAATCACGTTACACTTTCACACATGGCTGCAGCGTTCAGATGCCGACACACTTCTGACACAGTTCTTGAATTAGCGCTGCACAAAATACCTGCAATGCACCTTTTTTCTCCCAAAACCTCTCCCCCTCCTCTCTCTGTCTCCCACACACAGTCATTTTCTCTGCCTATGTCCCTCAAAATCTACTCCTCTCTCTCTCCTTCACACAGACACAGACCTACATCTGATATTGTCCTCATTACCGGCATCACAGCCTAATGATAATGGTAGCTAGACGGAGAACGACAGAGAGGGAAAACTGGAGAGTTAATTGCATTTATCGGTTCCTAAATTAGTGGCGCATAAAATACCTGCATTGCACCTTTTTCTTCCCGAACATCCCCCTCTCTCTCTCTCTCTGTCTCTGTCTTTCAGGCAGTTTATTTTTTCACACATCTCTAGCAGGATAAGTATAGTTTATCCTGCTAATCATGTGTCAGTCAAATAAACTTTACTCGTTGTAGCACGCTCATGCACTTTAAAGAGCTTTACTGAAAAGTCGATACGACAGAACAAGTGAGCCACAGTAGAGAGTGATGCACCACACAGAGTTTATGTATAGTTCAAAAGGCTAAAATTTAATAAAGATTCATCTGTGGCATGAAATAAAAATAAGACTAATACATTTTATCTCTACAGCGTTTTAAACGTTTAAAAACAAATGTCTGCTGCATGTGTCGACACACAACTCAGTACAAGGTCGGGACCTGATTCTCCAGACATTATGAATAGATTTTCATTTGTGCCCTCTTCATTTGCTTCTTCTGTCACGATCTTTCTCTTCTTGTGCAATGATGCACTAAGCTGCACTAAGATCAGATTCAACATGGTGAATTTGGGTCCAACTAGTGTCTATAGTGTTTGACGCACTGTGAAAAACAGAGACATTGACATTGGGTGGCGATTCTGCCCTTACTACTGCTCATTACCTGGATCAGGTGTGTTCAGCCACTCAGAAGCCACAGAAGTGCAGGGATGGACCAGGGTCAGCCGAACCCTGGAAAAGGTCATATGTTGTAGGAAAACTTGGATGAGATGGTAGATAAACGGACAACTCAAATTAGGTTTATTCTGTTTTCAAAGTTTTGCGATATAATGAGCTTTTATTCTTTCCTCAAAGAAGACTTTCCGAAAGACAAACTGTTATTCCCCCGTCGACTTGTTCACCCTTTACACAACACCAGCTCGCTCTCTTTAATTTATCTGCACTGATAGATTGTTGTTCTGCGTCTGCTGTAATCACTCAGCATCTTAAATTTTACTAACAGCCCTGCATGCATCCAAGAAGCTGATGAGGAAACTGAGACTGTTTGTTCCCATCAGAAACATAAACCAGCAGTCAGCAGAGTCACACATTAGCTCGACTCACAGCTGTCTCTATGTGTATCACCTTAAACAAATCATCTTTTAAATACCGTTATTGATCAAAGACCTTCTGTCCTGGTGGACAATAAAGGGCAGGTTTGATGGTCTCCCCAGAGACGCTTTAGCTTTACTGGATTTCTTTTTACAAGAGCAGCAGACATTGATCATGATGTACACTGAAGCATAAACCCACCCAAACACAGTTTACACGCAATGCTACCTGCTGTTTGTCCACAGTTTTAAGGTGACATGAATGGTTTAAGATGATATAAATATATAGTTACGCGTCTGTTATGGAGGTTTGTATCACCAGCAGGTGCAGTGGATGGAGCCAAAACATCAGTCAGTTAATCTCCCTGTTTTAGTGCTGCAGAAACTGGATCCTGAATCAAAAGCACATATTGTACAACAACCTCTGTTTCTTCTGTCCAATCGGTACATGGCAGGTATAGTTGGGAAATCTGCCTGCATCTCCCTTCCTCTTATGGGAACCTGTCGTCTAGTTGGTTGCACCATGGTGCCTGTGACTGGACCAAGGTGGGAGACAGCTGGTGACCTTGGTATGATCCTGTGCATGCAGTATCTTCTTTTTATATGTAGGTCAACAGGTGTATCAAAGCTGTAAAGGCAGCAATCTTTCCAGTAGAACCTCATGAAGGGATAGGCCAGTAATTGTTAGCTGTGGCTTGGAGTCTCATTGTGACAAAGGGTCATATCTCCACTGCTCATAGAATTCCCACTGGATCTGTAACTAAATTCAGTGTAATTCTCATAAGAGTTTAAGGAACAAAGTTCAGTCAGATCAGTATAACTCCCTCATTGATCTAAAACCCACTAAAGCTGCTGGAAACTGCGGCCTCTGAAATTTCTCCTGCAAAACACTTCTAAAGTTAATCAAATGAAGAAGGGATGTGAAGAGAAATAGGGGAAGGAAAACAAAGTGCCTCTCTCTCTCTCTCTCTTTTCCAGCCTTTGTGTCACCTAATCGTCTCTCTCCCCTTCTCCTGCTCCATAAACATCTCATGTAGTAGCAAATCAAAGCTGATGGCTCGCTATGATTCCCCACAAATCTGCATTTATTGGTCGGTAACACTGTCAGCTGCAACTGGGCCGGAACTAATTTGATAAGCCGACAAAGCTGTCAATCAAGCTGACAGCTCCCTCCCTCCCTCTCTCTCTCTCTCTCTCTCAGGGGAGTCATGAGGAGGGAGGGATGGAGGGATGGTGGATGGAAGAAGCAGAGAGTGACAGAAAGGTATGTGTGCTGATAGCCTGAAGTATGTTTGTGCGTGTGATAAAGAGAAATAGTGTGGGGTCATGATGTACAGCAGACTGCTGTTTCTTTCCTCACCTCTGTGAATGTTTACTTCTATATTTATACTGTGGTCATTAGTAACAGTATTAGTAGTAGTCGTCGTAGTAGCACTACGAATCACCTGGAGGTCAAAGATCATTAAAGCAGCTTCAAAACATACTTTGTTTTAGAGTTTACGAAAGTAGCGGGTTCACTAAAACATTCGTACTTTTATTAAAGTTAATTTAGTCACAGTTATGGATACCTGCTGGAACCACAAGTAGACCAGCACTCTGAGAGCGAAGTGCTCTGCTGTAGTAGTATAGTAGCTTGATCATTCATTGAGATCATTCTCTTTGCTAAATCGTTCATCACTAATTCCAGTAATTGTCCGTTACTTTGACATTTTGTTAGCTTGTTTGGACCTCATAACGTGTTGTGTACTGCAAATATACCAAAAATATCAGAGTGAGGAATCAAAGGAAGTTTTCTTTAAGTATTATATTTATTTGTTGTGTATAAATGGATAAAGCTGAGTCAGTGAATCTGCTGGTTGACATGAAGGACTGAAACAAAGCTGAAGTTTGAGTGCAGAATGGCCTCTTACTCTCCTCCATCTCTCTCTCTCTGTTCAGTCTTTTCTTCCTCCACCTGTCATCCTGTCATCGCTTCAGCTCCCCTCCTCTCCCGTCCCCTTTCCCCCTCTCTGCCGGCTCAGCAGGAGACAGAGAGGCAGCCACCCACCACAACTCGATGAATGATTTAACTTGGAGCGAGAGAGTAACCCTCACGCCCAAAACGATGAAGGAGAAAGGCTGTGACGACTCGGAATGGTGGAGGGAGGACACAGAAGAGAATCTGTCTGGATACACTGCTAGCAGAAACTGCTTATAGATAATTCAGCTACTTTATGTCTGACTTCTTCATGTTAGTTCCCACCGTGTTATTATCAGTAACTCAGCTGGACTGATGAGCATGCAAGTATTTAAACAACAGTAAAGCACTTTAACTTTTACTTGAGTTTGTGCACAAGCAGCAGCAGTAAAAAACAGAAAAGTGACCAGTAAGTAGCTGGTAGCACGAGGTAAACGACTGCATCGTCCACCCCAATACCAGGACGGTGAGCAAACTGCAGGGTCCGGCAGCGTGCTCACCAGGGGTCGGAGGTGGCTGAGGATGTCTACTACAGTCTACTACTGTCAGTACTGGTAATGAACCGTGTGTAAAGTACACACACAGACACGGTGCAGTGCATTTTGTCGTGTCTCCTGGGTGTATGAACCTCCGTTTTCTAAATGGGACCTAGATTTTACTTTATCTGCTTTTCTTTAAATGTCAACATCATCCAGTTCACCTTTTCAAAATGTCACCCGCTCCTCATTTTCTCCTCTCTCCTTCCCTTCTTTATCATTGTTTTCTTTTCAGTCTCTCTCCTCCTCATCGCCCCTCTAAGGGTGGAACCTAAGTACCTTTACTCAAGTACTGTCCTTAAGTACAGATAAGACAGATATGTATCATCATGTATGATACAGTAAACACCACAGCTACTGTGCCAGCAGATTGTTTATAAAATAAGAAACTCTTCCACAAATTAAAGAACCCATCCGTAAATATACTTAAACTGCAATTATCAGTACACTACAGTCACAGGAACCGAGTACTTACTTAAGTGAAAGTACCCTGCAGAGTTAACATATTAGTGTACTGCAGTACTGGTTCCTGGACACGTTCTAATACTGTGTGTGCAGCAGTGATGTTTCATGGGCATTAAAAGAGTCAGTGTATCAACAATGGATCAGATTTATATCAACAAGCTCACCGCTGCCACATCCCCAGGGGCTTCTGGGTAATCTGAGTGTAATTGAGCGTAGAGGTGACAGTTGCACAAACACACACACAAACACTTTCACTCTCAGTAAGATGATAAATTCATCAAGTAGTTTAAAAAAAGCAGAATTAATATGTACACACACACACAACTGCACATGTAGACAACACAAATACACTGTAGATAAAAAACGGTAAACGGCTCCAATGTACTGACAATGTCAAATCTTTACTGGTCTATAAAATTCTCCTTCTCCAGAAATCATCTAGTTAAACTACAGAGTGACCAGTTGTTAGAATTTGTTGATATATTTTATAATGTATGACTCTAACGGGTCCACTGATCCCAGTTATCGTGTTTCTTTTCCTTTTACATCCTCTTTATTTTAGTATTGAATAACATATAGTTTAATGCTAACTACAAGTAAAATAGAGCAAAACAGTCTGAGATTCATTTTAGTTTGTTTAGTTTAGTTTGTTTAGTTGTGCTGAATTTATTATTTATGAGGTGAATCTCCATGGAAACGATGCTTCATTTAAACCCACTTTAGTGGAAACCTATTGTCTTATGTTACATCGTGTTAAATTCTTCGTACCAGCTAAACTGTGTTTGTAGACACACTTTTCATCCTCTGAATACTGAGTTCTTTTATTATATGGTTCTTTCTATGAACATACTTAGATTTTACAAACCTGGAAGATAAAGCTTTTCCTAATTACGCAGTAAATGTTGAATGAAAAATATTTACAGAAATGATCTGTATAAAATAGCAGAAGATTTTGTTTCTACACAGTACCTGAGTAAATGAACTTTTCACCACTGTATTTGGTATCAGAATAAGAGATTCATAAATGCTGACAGCTGTCATATATTTCTCAGTTTGTGACTGTGTACACAACACGTCGTGCTGTCAGCAGTAAGCAGCACAGGTATCGGCACAAACCGTCACCACTACCAGGTCACTCCAACTCTTTTGTCAGTCTGCAGCAGGAGCAACAGTTCTAGTTTCCTTTTGCTCTGTTCGTCAGCAGCCTTACTGTGTTTTGTCCATCTGATACGGTGAACACACGACCCTTCAGATCTGGCTCCCAGCTCGTCCCCCGCCTCCTTTCTTCTTACTTTTATGGTCTGACGTTTCGAGCCGAGGCTGCTGCAGCTGACATACGTACATATGGCCACGCGAGAACACACGCTGGTGAGGCGGTCGTGCTTGTACCCTGCTGCCAATTTGAGCACACACACACCTCCTTCTGTCCTGCCCTGGTGAATCATGCAGTCAGCAGCTTTGCTTGGGTCAGATGAGGTGAGAGGGGAACATTTCGCTGCTGTCACAGGGAAAAATCACATCTCTGCAGTTTTTGCTGATTCACTGGGAGGAAGGAAAGTTTTCATTGTCATTGTGACGCTGAGGAAGTTTCAGGAGCTTTCACTTTTTCAAACCTGTTCAGATCTTTAAATAACTGTGGATATTCCTTTTTATGTACTTTAAGAATGGCTCTTCTTTTCATGCTTTCATCCAGTGTTTGGAAATCTTGCTCCAGAGCACAATGATATTGAAGGCAACAGTGGTGCTTGATTTACCACGTCATGGTTGTATACGTCCACCATGCAGTCAAGGTGAAGTTTACATGAATGACTCATATTGTAAGCAGTTCATCCGTGAGTCTCTGTGAGTGTTTGTGCCAGATATAATGAAGAAATGTCCACAAAGCGTTGCTGAGATTTCATATTTTTAAGATTAGACCAGAGGGACAACCTGAAAACATGCCTCTAACAATCCACTAAAATCTGACTCAGCTCTAACGTGAATATTTTAACTGAATAGAACTAATAGAATTAAGATATACGGATGACTCCATACTGAAGGAGGACACGCCAACGACTGGTGTGACAGAGCAGGACGCTCAGGATACGGTGAGACGGAGGCAGATGATCCACTGTGGCGACCCCTAAAGGGAGAAACCGAAAGAAGAAGAAGAAGAAGAAGAAGAAGGATGATTCCATCTTAAACTGTGCGACAGCACAACGTTGTAAACATGTTCTCAGCCTTATCTAACCAGGCCCGTCTAGAGAGATTTCACACAGAAATCCAACTGCTAAATGACGCGTGCCAAACAGATTTTTCTGGGAAGGAATACAACTCTGGAGATCTTGAGAAATCCCTCACTGCTCTTATTATGCTCACATGCTCCCTTTGGGATGGTTCTTCGGGTGTCCTTTTCTGAGGAAGGTGAAACTTGCTCACGAAACTATAGAGAGTCTGTTTTGTATGTTTTTATAAATATTTTGACTGTGGCAGCAGAAATATTATCCGGATTCTGCAGCTTCTGACTGACTTCGTCTTTGACCGGATGTTTATTCTGCTGTTGCAGGTCACGCTGGATAAGCTGGTCAGCTAATGAAACGTCCTAAATATAAAACTCAAACATGTAGTACAGACCTGCAGGCAGCAGTGTGTACTGACTGTGAGTGTGGACACAAATCAGGCTGATGAACAGCAGTTGTTTTCCAGGCTGAGGCGGTGGGTTTGCCAGGTTTTAACATTGGAGAGGAGGATGACTGTAGAGTTTTTATATGGAGGATTTATTCCTGTCTGTAGTCTGAGGTTTATTTTGCTGTATTGCTGCATTTTAATGCTCACAGTTTGCTTTTTATTTATTCATTTCCAGTGTATCCTTCATTTGAAGTTTTCAGTTTTGCAGAGTTTTACATACAAAATGTGATCGTTATAAGCAAACAGTGAAGAGATTACTCTTTTTATTTTGATTTCATAGATGCATGCAAGCTGATGAGAGAATAGTGGATATCCATCATTTTTCTCCATATGCAGATTATTTTATTTAGTTTAGCTTTAGTTTAAAAGTTTTAAAACGTTATTATAATTGTAATTTATTTTTTTTTACAGTCAAAATCCCAAGATATTTAGTTTATTATCACACAAGGTGAAGAAAAGCGACCGATAGAATACAAAAAAGAAAATAACAAGGAGCAGAAAAGTAAGTGAAGAGAGGGAACAGATGGAAGGAAGAATGAAGAGGAGGAAGAAGGAAAGAGATAGTTGAGTCTTTATTGACTGTTTCTGCTTCAGTGTCCTCTTCTACTATGACCTCAATCACAACTGTGTGTGTGTGTGTGTGTGTGTGTGTGTGTGTGTGTGTGTGTGTGTGTGTGTGTGTGTGTGTGTTAGTGATGGGGATCGATCCAGGTAGATTGACTTCCCATTGTCTGGGGATGAGGAAGAGCGACTCAGAGACGAACTGAAGTCCTTAAGGCAGAGTGGTGCTAACGTCGGTGCAGGAACAGGAGAAGCAAGAGAATAAAATGTGAACAAAAGGACGAGAAACATTCATTTGTACAAATGAACTTATAGTAAGAAGCCACAGGAGTTGTGGCAATAATAGTATTTAAACTTTAAACGTTTTTGATTAAATTCTCCTTTCGGCTGAAATGTGGTGTCAACACCACTGGGCCACTGGACCTGTGTCCTCACTGCTACTTCAGTTCATCCATTCAACATCTGCTACCAGGCTGCAAAGAAAACAAACACCTGAACATGTCGACTTCATGTCTGAGAGAGAGAGAGAGAGAGAGAGCAACCCGCTCGCTTTTCCAATCAATCTTACAAAGTCGAACCTGGGAACATTTAGTTTACTGTGCTGAAAATGCAAAGAGCAGCTCAGAGCGTCAGTTTTAAAAAGTTCTGAGTGACAGAAACTCGTCGTTAACATGTTCACAAAAGAACAGAAACGTTAAGTTTCTCATGTCTGAAAAGAGCTTAACATTCACCTGTCCTCAAAACATGAAGAGTTGACTGTGCTCCCAGCTTAAAATACTGACACGCAGACTTTATTAGACTCCAGGCTGAGGTCGACCACAGGATCAATGATTGCAGGGTTTTATACTGAATGTAGAAGACCCCAGGGCCTCTGTGTGTGGCTCTCAGCAGTTTTCTCTGTCTCTCTGTCTGTTTGTTTTTTTGATTCTCTCAGCAAAAACGTCCCCGACAGAGTCTCCGTTTTGTCTGTCGACCCGTTAGTGCAGATCATATCAGTCAAAGTTCAAACGTCCAGCGAGGCGAAGAGGAGTGGAGGCAGAATGAGACAGACGATGTGGAAGATGATGGAAGAAGTCTTGTCTTTGCTAAGCAGGAAGAAGCTGCAGTGTCGTGTTCATGACTTTAGTCTGTGTGAGACTGTGTGAGTATGTGCACGTGTGCAGCAGTTTAGTTCCTGCAGCTGTGGTTTAGACCTTCACAGCATCCAGATGAGGAACCATTCTTTGTCATTCCACTGTATCTCTGTTGGGTTGAGGACTGGACCACAAAATGTGTCTCTGATGTCATTCTGTAGTAGATTTAATCTGATGTCATCACCCAGCCTGTTCTGAGCTCCAGCCTGCAGACAGACACCCTGTGTAGAGGGTGAGTAAGAATAACGCTGGGAGACACATTACACAAGGCACAAACCGCCACAGGTAGCTGTACATTCATAAACCTGTTCTGAATATGTTTTGCTCCTTTAATCGTGGTTTTAATATCAGGACAGTGGAGACGCAGACACACCAGCGACTGACTGTGAGAGAATGTAAAGTTGTCTTGGATGAGTCACTCACCTCGGGGACTGTGTGTGTGTGTGTGTGTGCTGTGCTGTGCTGTGTTTTGTTTTCTGTGACGTCAAGCTGGTAATTGAAAAGCACAGGACCGTTTTCTGTGGTAATAGTCGCGCTGAGCGTCGGCCTCGCCGGAGAAAACACAATGAGTTTCCGCAGAAAAGAAGAGAGAATCTGAAATAATGAGATGAAGAATAAATCCTCCTTTATTTCCCTCCTTCTGTGTCCTCCTGCATTAGACGTGAAACGGTCTGCTTCAGTCTGGGAGCACTAACTGTGAGTCTGATGGAGAGAGACAACAATATGTGGAGTTTCTGCTCAGCTCTGGACTCTATTAGACCTGCTGTTCCCAAACCGGCAACCCGGATCCCCCAGAGAGAAGCCGCATAATATGAGCCCATAGGAAAAAAGAAGATGGTGGTTTTTGTTTGTTTCGTCTGGTTTCTAAAAGTTTATTCTTTAATTTACTTTACTACTTAACATTTTAGCATCCTTCAGTTTTAGGCTCAAATCAGCCTCAAGACGTGAATGGAGACTTTTCATCACAAATAAATCACAATCTGTGTTTATCTTACAAAACAGAGGTGAATCGTTTACAGATCTGTGGATGTGGATAATGTTAATGTTGTCTACCTACGTACATAAAATTCTGTGGGAAGCAGTGCTGAAGTACTTCTATCTGTGTAACTAAAGAAGTCAGACAGGGCAGCGTGTGGCTTGACGTTTCAGGTCGTAGCTACCAACTGGACGTTGAGAGATGTGGAAATGCTGACCAGCATGAATCCGTGAGGGTTTTTTTCTGTTTTCTCTTTTACGTTATTTTGAATGAAGACAATTTTCCGTTCCGTTATTAAAACTCAGAGGTGGTGCTGCTCCGCTCGAGCTGCTCTGTGCAGGCGGCAGGTTAACTCAACAACGCATTAACTGGATCGATCTGCACACGGACCTGAATCACAGCGAGCTCATGTTACACGAGAGGTCATGAAAATGTATTATGAATGAAACGCACACACACACACAGTTTCCCAGGCTTTAGTGGTTGTGGAAGAGCACTCCCACTGCCTCCACTTTCCAGATAATGATGCTCTCTGCCTGCTTTCTTTCCATCCTAATACAATTAATAGACACACAGACTTGAGTGCCTTCCTGTTTGTCTTTCAACTCGTATCGACCCACAGTCCGCACACACACACACACACACACACACACACACACACACACACACACACACACGGGTGGGTCTCGTGTTTGTGCCGTGACTTTAAGTGAGGGACTGTAGCACCACAGAGGGAAAACCACAAAGTGAGCGAGAGAGAGATTCTATGAATGAGATGAAGAGATGAACAGCTTGTTTACTTCCTGCCAGTTTTTTTTTTCTTTCACATCAAAAACTAATTTATGAATTTGAAAATAATTATCCCAGAAACTTTCCTCTGAGTTTCTTTAATTTCTGCACCCTGGTGATGATCACGGTGAAAATAACACTCGTCTGATGAGCTGCAGCAATTTGTCTTCAGAAAAACGCTAATTATACTGAACAAACAAAAGCATGTTCATCAGGAAAATAAAGTCTTGCTTACCTCAATTAACAGTGGCAATTCAACAAAGATTACACATTCATACAATCTTTGTAGAACTCCACCCACAGTAACTGTACAGAGATTATGGACAAGTGGAGAAATGAATGTCTTCATTGAATGTTTGCCCTGTAAACATGATGACAGCATTAAGCAGCGCGAGCAGCTGCTGCTCTCGTGAACAGTAGACTACGACTGTGCGACTTCAGCCTTGAGTCAAAGTGGACATTTGTCCCAAATTTAAGAGTTCATGACATGTTGTCGTTACGAGAACGTGACAAAGGGACGAACAACCCGGGAACACAAGCTGTTGCAGGAATGGATGTGTAGAAAATGACCTAAAAAAGATGAAACACTACCATAAATAGACACAAGCTCAACGTGACAGTCTGTCCTCTTGGTCGTATGTTAGATTGTTGCTTTGCTTTTTGCTTAAAACATATACAACCATGTGTTGTTTCATAGATTTTGATGTTTTCAGTGTTAATACTATACAAAATCTGGCAAACAGAAACACATCCACAACCCAGTAACAACTGTTCTGCTGAAACAAAACTGAATGGATGAACCGCTTGAGTCGAAGCAAAACTGTGAAGGTAGGCAAAAGAATCACAAACAAGCTGTCGACTGTAGCTGCCACTGATTTCATGGGAGTGCCACTTTCCCATTAAATATTTATCACTGCAAGTGTGTGTGTGTGTGTCTGTGTGAGAGAGAGAGAAACAAAGTGTGTGTAGTTTTATTCTCTCGTCTAACCACCGCTACACGAAGTGACAGCTGCTGTGTTTAATAGCAGTTCTCTGGTTTAATCTGTGTTGTGTTTATTGAGCTTTAAGCAGTGATGTGTGTGTGTGTGTGTGTGTGTGTGTGCGTGCGCTAGTGTTTGAGTGGCCTACAGCTGCATGTGTTGTTAAATTTTCATCGCTGCCTGTGGACAAAAACCCGTTTGCAGAGAGTCACTTTTGAAGGAAAGAATCTGTTTCCTCTCAGAAAAACCTGTGTAGATGCTGAAATGTTGATGTTTTAAATTATTTGAAAGCAATTAGACTTTATGGAGCCGGCAGTATCTTCTCTGTACAGGAACAGCATGTTCCTGTACGGGCAGTGATGTATGAGGGTCTGCACTCAGATTGGAGACAACATATGGAGCATTCAAGTGACATTACAGTCACCATTTGTCATGAGAAGAATAAATATATACAACACAGCTCACTAATATGGGGATCAGGACTTTACAAAAGCTGTACTGTGCGCTTTTGTTGATGACATTGACGCTTTCCTCCCACATAAACTGAGCCTATAGAGAACTTTGCTCCTCACTTCGGATGAATAACTGAAGTAAATATATAACGTAAGTCAATGTTCTGACAGATATTAGAAGCCCCTAAAATTCACAGATGACAAGAACATTTCTGGCAAAATAAAAGCGTGTGTTGTCTGCAAAACAGTTGAACCTAGCTTAACTTTGCCATAATCATGCATCAAAAGATTATTTACCAAGTTCTGGACAAGCAAATATGAGCCAAAGCACATTATTGGTAGATTATTATGCAATACACATGCTGAACTTTTAACTGTTTACCTCTGTGACATTTAGTCTATTAGGACGACCTATAGCTTCATTTAAACGGTGATTATTCTTTCTGGTGTCTGGTCACAACACGACACAAATTCAATTTACAGAACAAACTTGGCTGCTTTAAATTAGTTGTTGTGTAACGTTAGCAACTATTGGAGCAGACGGGGGGAAAAAGATGAGGCAAAGATACTGTGTGAGGTGAAAGGCGCAGATGTTGAGTGAATACTCGAAAACCTGTCTTCTGCTTTTACAACAACTCAGTCAGTTCTAGGCTCGGATTAGGCAGCGTTTTGTCCATTTATCTGGTGACACAGTTTGGATTTCTGATTAGGTTTAATGTCACTTTAATACTTGCATCCCTCGGGATGGTCACATCTTGCTTTTCAATGCATTTTTCTTACACTGCTTGGACATTTAAAGCCAACCAATTAAAAGTCCTACTGATTCCCTTCAAAGCAACATCGCCTTATACATGTTATTTCAGGCTTCAGGATTTGATTCTGGTGATAAACTAATGGAAACAACCAGGAAATGCAGCTTTGCTCCGCTCTGCTTTGACACTAATAACATCCTCTTTAAATGTCTGCAACCTGATGGAGAAAGGATACTGGAAACGGAGAACTAAAACAAAACCTCACAAAATTTCACCCTCCTGTTAAAGGTCAAGTGGAACGCTTAACGAGCAATTAGCGCGGAGGAAATGCCAACGAAGCCGTCAGCTAAACTGCTGTCTGAATTATTCACTACTACAACGGAAAGAATCGCAGCCCATCTGCTTGGAGCAGCCTATTGTGCACCGCTAATGTCAAGTGGATTTGCATTAGTAAGCGCCAAGAATCATGGGTAATGAGAGTGTCCCCCTGGCAATATTAGATTCTGCATTTCTGTCTCAATAAGCTGTGTGCAAAGTTTGACTCATGCTGGTTTTTAAAGGTCGATAAAAGGTGATGATGGTTTCTGGACGGTCGCTAGCAAAAGTTCAGACGGGGGTTTGTGCCATGCTCTTATTTTTATGGCCAAATCCATCAAAGCCGTTTTAAGTTGAAAAATAGTTTAGTAGAAAGTGTTTTTAACTTTTTTTTCTGAGTTGTTAACTTTGTGAGATGTCATTTATAATATGAACAATGTCTAAGTGTAGACTGTCAGATTTGTCGGTTTGATTTATGATTGTTAGTTCGTCCAAGTAGTTTTGAGCCCCTCAGATTTGTGAATAAAAATTATTCATTAAATATCTTCTACCAAACCTTGATTAAAGCTGTCAGTCTACACTTTTAAGCTTGACTGTTTCATTTCAAGCCCATTGTGGTGGAAAAGTGTCCTTTAAATATTCTAATTTAAATACCATGTTATTTCTGTTGTGTGTGTTCAGCTCTGACACAGAAATGTTGAGTAAGACTCACAACAGACAGAGTTCATGTTCATGTCTTCATGTTACAGACTAACGTTCACCTCCAGCGGCTGCTCAATCAAAGTTTTCCTCTCGGTAACATGAATTATAAAGAGCAGCCTGAAGCTGTTCACTGCACAATGAGCTTCAACACGTCTACAGTAAGTCACGTCTTACAAGCAGCTAAAAACACGGCGTTGGTGTACGCAGCATCTTTAGCACCACAGACGGTTGACATTATGTTAACGACGTGCGCTCACTCTGCAGCACTTTGGGACTCTCTTAATTTTTAACCATAAACATGAAAGTTTGCAGCTTTTTTTAATTGAGCAGGTGAAGTGCGGAACGTCTTACAGTCATCTGAGGCCGGCGACATTAAAATATAATTAAGTGACACAACCGTAAATGTGTTCTGTAGAAACAAAGGAGGGATTGTGTGTCCCGGACTCGGCAGCAGTGCTCCAGTGCTCCGCTCTGAGAAACTGAGAACCAAGTTTTCTTTACTTCATTAGACTCTGAAACTTGGAAAGTGCCACCTGAACACCTGCTGTCGTTAGAAGATCACATTTGCACTGTAAATAGTATCATCAATAAATTATCATAAAATGAAAGTACTTGGATGACTAGTGAAACGTTCCTTAAAAAGTCGAGTGGTTAGGATACGAGATGGATGGATGGACTTTCTCCAAAAGCACCAGTAACGTTCCAGTGCTACATAAACATGCTGGTATCAGGCTAAAAACGAGGCACTGGAAACATGAGATAACTTGTGTTTGTTTGGAATTACATCATTCCTGAGACCTGACAGATCTGAACCAGAGATTCTCTGTGTCAGCTTCCAGGACAAACTCCTCCACTGATCCGGTTTTATCCATGACACACAGTCATATAACACACGCTGAGACATGTGTATCCTGCTTTCTGTTCAGCAGCACATGCAGCTCCTTATGATTCATGTCGTCTGTTCCTTTCTTTCTGATGAACTGACTGATGGATCAGGGGGAGAGAGAGCGTGAGTCACGGTGAACACTCATCATGTCTCATGGTGCTGCAACAGACGGACAGTAGGCGACACTCACTGTATATATACAGTATATAGACGCGCACGCACTCCCCGCTGACAAAAAGGCACACGGACTGATCAGTTTCAGCTTTTTCTCTGAGGCTGCAGAGAAGGAAGTGAGCAGGGAGGAATGCAATAGTGGGGAAAGGAAGGATGGAGACAAGTACTGGGAATAAGTGAGAGAAAGAGAAGAAATAACCAAAAGTTTCCTTCCGCTGCTCGCCACAGCAGATCACTTCATATTTCATTTGACCAGGGTTTTACTCTGGCCAGAAGAACAAGAATCAGATGAACATGAGGTGACTGTCACCTTCACCTTTGAACTTTGTCGCTGAGAAGTGGACATGTGGCAAATTTGAAGGAATTCCCTCAACGTGGTTCCTGACATATCAGTTGAGTTTAATAATTAATGAGCTCTGAGTGGCTCCTCTGTTACGGAAACAACGATAAGAGGATCAGACTGTGATGTGTCGGTGTGTCTGTTATTTCTTCCTCTTATGGACGGGCTTCCCTGCTGCAGTCACAGTCCCGTTAAGTCCCACTGCACCATGACCACCACCTGAGAGTGCAGGAATCCCAGAGGGCTCGTCTTCCTCATCCCATTCCTCTTACTTCCTCCTCCCCTCTTCTTCGTGTTTACATCAAATAGTTTTCGGCCTATTTTTACATATAGCGTAAATATCCTACAACAGTAGCATCATATCAAGCGCTCCTTTGGTCGCCCACTTCTCTCGGCTGTAGCAGGCTCATCCTTTGCCTCCACAGATCTTCATATGCTGCCTCACACAGCTCCATAACTACCTCCCACAAAATTTGAATAAGCAATTGTTATCAATGACTTAGCTTAACGCTGGTTACTAGTTATGTTTCACACTGTTTGTCAGTGTGTAAGAACCTGAACCCGCCCACTTCTGTTCATTAAACTGTCATCTGTCCGGATCAAGAAACTTTAGTCAGCTGTTGCTGATCCGCTCAAGACCAGAAGACAGGTTCCCAGGATATTAGCATAGACTGTAGGCATCATGGATTCCTTTGGAGTTCTTCCAAAGTCATGTTGGGCTTGTTGTCATGGTAACATATCCTCTAACTCAAACCTGCTCCGGGATTAGAACATCCGGGATAATTAATTAGATCCTGGATCTGTTTAACAACATACAAACAGCAGGAACCTGGTCTGGCCGCACATTTAGTTTCACCACATCTTCAAACTGTGTGGCTCACAGCCCGTGACCTCTGACCTCACTGTGGAGAGGTTGGAAACAATAAGACGAGCTTCCTCTTAAGAGACGCCGTCTGTCTTTGACAACACCAGATTGTGGACAGAATCCTAGAGCCAGAGCTCCTGCACAGCCGGCTAACTGCTACAGAGCGGCTCTGACTAATTTATGCAGATGTATTAATAGATCACAGGCAGCTCTCACCAGGCCGTCGTGCCTTCTCGTCTCAGAAAAAAAAAAGCCAAATAAACAAGTGAGGCTGAGAGGAGCTCTGTTCTCGTGCTGCAGACTGAAAGACCGGCTTCAGACGGAGGCAGTTGTTTGCATATCCACCTTCTGGATTAGTTTGATGATGTTTGACAAACTTTTATGTTTGACATACCTTTACTTACTTTCCACCAGACAGCAGAAACCCAACTTCAGATATCGTCATTATGCCCATGACACTAACAGAACATCACCACACACTGATAATATCAGAAGAAAAACTGATTTTAATCAACCACATTAAAGGAAACATCCGCCCTAAATCGGCTCTTCTGGTCCCATCTAAAACGTGTCACTCGTTCTTCTCTGACTTCTTCACTGACGTCTTCGTCACTATTTTTCACTTGTTGCAGCTTTAGTTTCTGAGTGAGCCTAAAGCTGAAATCCTAACAGCAGCTACATACGGCTGTTCTGGAGCCGTGTTTGGATCAGTACATAGCAGAAAAACGCCGGTCAAGTCGTAAAAACTGTTCTGTTCTTATTTTTGTACAGAGAACTGTTGCACGTTGACCTTTCTGAGTAAAAAGTGACTGTGAACTGTGAAAAGCAAAGAAAGACACATTTGTATAGAAATCTGTCCATGTTAGCATTAGTAGGTGTAATGTCCCTTTGAATAAGATCATTTTTGATGTGATGTAGAACAGTTTTGTATCTGGCAGTGAGTTGGAGACAGCTGAGCTCATTAATATTCATAACATCTATTTCTATGATCTCATGATCATGTAAATAAACGTGTTTGTGTTCTGTCGCTGGTTCAGATCTCCTCTTCCTTCCTGCCTCTGCTCCCCCACCCCCCACCCCACGTCCTCCGTCACCTCCAGCTGACTGTCCGTCCCAATTAGGAAGCATCTAAGTGGTGAGATTAACGTGAGGAGAGAGCCTCCGGTTCACACACACACACACACACCGCGGCCACTTAATAGAATAATAATTGATTTCAGCTCTTTTCTGGCCTGGTGGAGGGGATGATGGAGGAAAGAAGGAAGAGAGAGGCAGAATGGGTGGTGCTTTGAAGGAGGAAACAGGCTTGTCAGATCCTCCATCTGTTCAGGAGACAGGAGGACTAAAATGGACTTTAATCCTCTTATGTAACCTGTGAAAAAGTAGGAGAGGAGTGATGGTTTTCAGATGGAACTAGAGGAAGCTCATTTCAGAAACACATATGACACTTTGACCTGTACTCGGCCAAAGATTGTTTGTGAGGGAAGATGCTCCACTCTGTTGCACCACTGTAGAACTAACAGTGGCCTGAGTGTACTTTAGTAATACAGCAGAGTGATACATCTGATGATTTATGAAGACAAATTCAGTATTTTTTTAATCAACATTTACTACAGGTGAGAATAAATATCAGGATCAGTTCAGTCTTTGTCTCTCTGTCTACACGCAGAGCATCTGTTCTCCCATCAGCACATGTTGTCAGAAAGAAAATCACAAAAGAAGAAGAGAAGACAGAGAAAGCTCTGGGGGTTTGTGTCTCCTCACATCAGGAACAAGAACCAAAAAGTGACGACGATAAAAAACAGAACGAGGGATGATGAGGATCAGACAAACGAGGCTTCATCCCTTCCTTCTTTCCTTGTTTTCTCTCTCCATCTCCTTCTCTCATCTCCTCCTCCCTCTGGGTTTTACAGTATCAGATCTCTTGGTTTTCCCTCTTCATGTGAAGGCAGCACGGTGCTTTCAAGGGCGTTGGCAGCTGCTGGCGTTTCCTCTCATCTTCACCTCTCCCTGGCTGTCGATCTCTCTCTCTCTCTTTCTCACCCTTTCCCTCTCAGAGACACACTTTTCTCTCTCTTCTTGAATGAAACCCAACACGCATCTTTCATGCTTGTCCATCACCTGCCTTTCCCCCTTTCTTTCTCTCTCTCTGTCTCCGTTTCCCAGTCACTTTCACTGTCGCTCGCCCGCCTCTCTCTGAAACGTAACACTCCTCTTTGAAGCTCAGCCCCTTTGTCCCTCCATCTCTTCCTCCATCCCACCATCTGCTGAAGTCTGACATCAAATCGATCATGTTTTCTTATCGCTGCGGTGCCGTCTGCCATGTTTTCTGTCCTCCGCTGACCCTGTCGATGCATCCTGTTTTCTTTCTTCTCTTTACTGTTAATCTAAAACAAAAAAAAAACGTTTCCGGCTCCAGTTTCGGGACGACGCAGAGCAAACAGGAAGTTTTACGGCTGCATGTTTAACTGTACTCACAATCAGATTCGACACCTTGATTTGTGGAATATAAACATGTTTTTTTCAATTTAACAAAACAAGCTAAAGTTCCCAAGTGTTTAAACAGATGTACGAGACGTTTTACTGCGTTTTACTTCACTAAACGCACTGGACTTTGATCGAGTCCATGTGATCGAGTGATCAAATATGAGGAAAGTCCCTCATGGTATCTCTGTGATGTTGCTTTCACAAGATTAAGACAGACAGAATTATTAGATTTTGGTGGTCAAAGGTCAAGGTCACTGTGACCTCTTGTATGCTCTGCTGTGCACAGAAACGCCTGGAGGGAGTTTCTTCACATCTGACACAGGCGTCCATTTAGAATCATGTATGAACATGAGTCTTGACGTCTCACTTTTTATTGCCGGTTGTTCAGTGTTGAATAAGCAGTGAGACCTGTCACATGAACGTAGCCAGACTGTGTTCGCCTCTTAAAACAGTAATAACATCACTGAGAACGTCGACTCAGCTTTTAAAGAGTATCTGTCATTGCACCATAAAGGAGAATTCAGCTCTCTGAGCAATGAAGTCTGAAAACATTTAATTAAAAGCCTGATATTGAACTTTTTTGGACACGAGTGTGCAACACGTTCGTTCCCTTACAACCAAATATAAAGTCAGTGAATGTGAAGTTTCTCTCGTTCTGATCTGGCTGAGAAACAAATTATCCGATCAGTGATTAAAAAAACAAATATTTAACAGTTATAATGAAAAATACAAAACTCCCTGTGAGAGCTTCTTGTTTCTGTAGCACACGCACACACACACACACACAGTGTTGATTAAAGTGACGTGTGTAAGAACAGAACAGAAAATAAGTTGTCAAGCTTATCAGTTTCAGTTTTGTTTTAATTGCTGCAGCGAGCTATTCATAGAATTTTAATTGCTTGAGATGAAAACCCCCCACTCTCTGTTTTCATTTCTTTCACATGTACACACACACACACAGCTACACATTATCTCCGTCTTCCTTCTCGTTTCCCTTTGGAAAAGCACAAATGAAAGCGGTTTAATTTAAAGAGCAGAGGGCCTCCTTCTCTCTGTAGCTGTGTGCTGATGAGTTTTGTTTCAAAACCCTGTGAAAAACCCTGAGTTACCTGCTTCCTGAACACACCACACACACAGCGAACAAAGTTGGTCTCCGCAGGGCGTCGGGCGGACGGCCCGAGGGAGGCAGCCGCGGACCCCGAAGAGTGCCCTGCCATGGAACAGGAACTGGAGCCGGAGCTGAAGAGGCGACTGCGACCTGGACGATGCCCCGCACAGGAACTGGAGAGGCGGTGACGGCGGCCTCGACGTGGACCCGCCTGGGAGCAGGAACTGGAAAGGCGGCGACAGCGGCCTCGACGTGGACCCGCCTTGGAGCAGGAACTGGACAGGCGGCGACGGCAACCTCGACGTGGACCCGCCTGAGAGCAGGAACTGGAGAGGCGGCGACGGCAACCTCGACGTGGCCCTGTCTGGGAATTGGAGCTGGAGAGGCGGCGAGTGCGCCGACGGGGGTCCGCCTTGGAACAGGAAATGGAGCAGGGGCAGAAAACACATTGCCCCACTGACAAACTGGAACTGGGACTGAAGAGGCGGCGTCGACGTCCTCGACGTGGAACCGCCTTGGAAGAGGAACTGGAGAGGCGGCGTCGACGGTCTCGACGTGGACCCGCCTTGGAAGAGGGACTTGAGAGGCGGCAACGATGTCCTCGAAGTGTCCCTGCCTTGGAACTGGAGAGGGAGCGTCTGCGTCTAAGTGGACCCGCCTTGGAACTGGGACTGGAGAGGCGGCGTCGACGGTCTCGACGTGGACCCGCCTTGGAAGAGGGACTTGAGAGGCGGCGACGATGTCCTCGAAGTGTCCCTGCCTTGGAACTGGAGAGGCGGCGACGACGACGTCCTCGACGTGGACCCGCCTTGGAACTGGGACTGGAGAGGTGGTGAGGGGCACGTCAGCCCCAAGAGAGTTCAGTTGGAGGAGACTGAAAAAGGGAAAGTAGGAAGTGCAGGGGTTTAAATAGTGAGGGGCTGATGGGAAATGAAGTGCAGCTGAGGGCAATCAG
>JAUYWH010019239.1:0-36540 GCA_034779795.1 Ctenopoma multispine
GGATGGATGGATGGATGGATGGATGGATGGATGGATGGATGGATGGATGGATGGATGGATGGATGGATGGATGGATAAAATCAAAATTAAGCTGAAAATTTCTACTGGTACTTCCCCAGACCACTTCAGTGTTTTACTCAAGTTAAATTACATACATGCATCTCATCTTTAAAAGTAAAAGTGCACATACTCTCATACATCTTTACCTTTCATCTGCAGCCAGCTGGATTGAGACTCTCCGTGGCCGTCAATGCTGCATTTATAGGCACCTTCATCAGACTTAGAAAAACTGTGGATGGTCATTTGACCTGTAGACTCCTGTAGACTCGTGATGTAGAACAGGTCTTTGTAGAACTTCACTGAGGGGTAGGAGGAATCGCTTTTTCTTCTACATTTCAGATTAACATCTTGTCCCTCGACCACAGGGAGGACAGGACTCTCCAGGATCACTGGTTTATCTGGAGGAAATTTTAATAAGTGTGTTAACTAAACCAACTATCGGTAAAGTAAGACTGTAAGTATCTGGAAAGTTACACATGTTTTGCTTTTCAGACTCTATAGACCAGACATGTCCGAACCATAACAGAACTTTATTGTCATTCTGTCCTTTTAATGGTGTCTTTCTTAATGTCTTGACCTCAAGTGAACTGAGTCATTCTAAAACCCAAAGATTCACTTCCCTTCAAGGCGAACCATGTTTTAAAATGTGCTGGAACAGAAAGAAGAAGGGAAAGTATCTGTGAGTGTTGTTGTGCCGTTTAATGACTCTTACCAGTGACGGTGATGTTGACGGTGTTGCTGCTGTCTCTGTATTCAGACTCACACCAGTACACTCCACTGGTAGAACGTTTGACCGTCTTCATAGAGCAGGTAGAGGTCGTCAGGCCGCCCCAGCCTGACCCACACTGAGACAACTTCAAACTGGAAACAGGACATCTCAGTTCATCAGTCACTAATACACGAAAAATAAAGCCATATTCATTGTCAAATGTTTCAGTTTGATTCTGCTGCTTCCTGTTGTATTTCTCGGTACCGTGGCCATCGTGGATCTGTAAGTCAGGCTAACTTGACCTTTCCTACTTGTATAGCAACAGATTAATGGAATAAACTGAACACAAAGGCTGCTTGACTTTTGATTTAAACTATCACTGTCATTCTCTACTTTTCTTAACTTGACACTTACATTTACCTTAAATATTTGTTCATTCAGTGGATTCTGTGAAACCTCTGGTGATAATCCTAAGCATTAAATCTCTTAAAAATGGTCAGACATAGCAGTAACAATCGGGCAATTCATACTTTCCACATTTCATGTCCGATGGGTTATGTGTGACGTGAAATGAAACCTGCCGAAGTCTGTGAAGGAAAGATTCTGTACGTCCACCCACAGCTGAACAAACTATGCAGACTGTCTACACAGAGCACGATAAATGACAAGTTAACTAGACACATTTCATGCAAGAGTTATGTAGATATCACTCCCATATAGCAAACAAAGAACCTCCTCTTCTCGCTTTCAGAGGTTTTGTAGTGTGTATTTGTGGAATGAGTTCATAAACTCCTTCTTTCAGCTGCTCCCTTTTGGGATCGCTTATGTTGTGTGGTTTAATCATTTTTGGTTTTTCAGTGGTAAACTGACCCGTCTGTAGTGTATCTCCACACAGTCCAGTCACCAGAACCTGAGTGCTGACAGGTCAAAGTGAACTCCTCATATTCAAAATACTGAGCACGGTTTGGAGTGACTATCACAGTGGCTGAGGGAGAAAGAAGAAGAGCGGAAGACAAATAAATCATTGTCATTTCAAAATAATTTATGTTTCCCAAAGTTGATGTTGAAGTGATGCAAACAAAAAAAGTTTTTTATGATGTTGAATGTCTGATTTATTCCCAGACGCTCATAAATCAGGACCACATGGGACCCTTAGCTGTATTTATACTAAAATTGTGCAGTCTATTTTTCTATGGTGATCCCCTTTATACTGATACAGGCCACCAATGCAGATGCTTTATGTTATTGTAAATTACTGTAAAAACTGTAAGGTTGCTATTAAGAAGTAGGGAACTACGTTATACATAATAACTTTGATTTACAAAATCTACCTGTTCATCTAACTTCTCACTGGTATTTTAATAAACCATCATCTACCCAGCCTGAAATCATCCTTCGGTAGATTTTAGGTCTTAATTGCATCAACTGAAGCAACAGATGCTATGTTGTTTTTCTTGAGAAGACCGAGCAGTCTTCAAAACAAAGAGATCAATACGTATCCACATCAGCAATAAAACTAGTGAACTAGTATAATCATTTCAAAGTCCACTTTCCAAAGGAAGAACGTACACAAATAACTGCTACTACTTTCTTTCATACTGAAAGTATGAAATCAAATGTTATTACTCATAATAAATTACGTTTGAAACTTACCACGACTGTGAGCAGATGTTCGACAGAAAAACAGCACTGAAACAACAGTTACACCACTGATCAGTTTGTTTGTGCAGAAACATACAGACACTTGTCTCAATCACACACAGAGCTTCATACGTTTCTTTTAACTTAACAGTTTGAATGTGCAGCATGTTTTGTCTTGACTTAATCATCTAACAAAAGTTCAATTAAAATCATGTCTTTCAATCATGTACTTTGTGCACTATTGTGAATGTTTCTCATGATGAGTTATTAAAGTTTTATCTACTTACAGACGAAAAGCAGAGTTGTTGACATGGTGTACGCAGGTGCAAGTTTGACTGACCATCGCACAGCAGTTGTGGCAAAGACATCCTGTTTGATGTACCACGGCAGTGAGAGGGGAAATGAACGCAGCAAGCTGTGAAAAAGAAGTGCATGTTTTTATAAGCCTTTTATCAGCTACTCTTTTACATATATTTAATGCATATTTTTGTTTTTAATAGCAATTCTTCTCCTGTCATACAACTGGTATTGGTGTCATCTGATCATGTGAATCTGAGAATACAAAGACAAAAAACATAAAGCTCACATCCTGTTTCTTGAAACGAAAGGTGACATGTTGTTTCATCACCCCATGGTAAAAAAACAAAAGGCATGACCTGCATGACTCAGTTTCTTTAATAAGGTATTTTTTCTTAAATCACTTTAAACCACTATGGTTCACATGTATGCACTTACTACTTGTTTTAAATGTCATTGTGTGAATCTTGTCTTTTTTTGTTACCACATTTAGTTTACAGTAAATTATAAGGCTACAGCATGACTTAGCTTAGCTTTAAGATGTCAAAGAGAGCTCTAATGGACAAAGAATAAATTGCAGTGGAGAGGTGTAGATGGCTGGAGACTGCTCAGCAGTTTCACTGGAAAGGCCTGAGGAGGATATAAGAGTGAGTATTCGAACCTTGACAAGGCGCCTAAAGCTGCAGTTGGGTGAGTTTGCTTTGTTGATGAAAAATAACCAACAGGGAGGAGACAGAGAAGAGAATACACAGAGACAGGAAAGAAATCAGAAAACCAGGTAATGAGAGTTCAGCTTAGTCTTTCAAGGCGACAGGCAGAATCAAGGTCCAGGATTGAATCCAAAGAATCAAACGAGGCATGAAGTCAAGGCAGGTTGGAGATTAGACAACAGGTCAAACAAGCTGGTGGGGAGCTGTTGTTTGAGATACTGCTTTTAAAGGGAACGAAGGGAACACAGGTAAAAGCAATTGACACTGATCAAGCTGAAGCTATTGAGGGTGTGGAGTGAAGTGGAAGAGCAGTTTCAAAATAAGAGCTGTGAACCAGAAGTAAAGCTGAAGTTATGACACATCTTCTCTGTTGTGCTGCACAGAATGTTTTGTGCTGGATTCTTTCTTTTGGGCAGTGGCTTCACAAAAGTGACAAATCTATGGCTGCACAAGACCATACTTGTTCTTTATCAAGTAAAACGTTAATATTTATATCTAGGTCACAAGGTAAGCGGAGAGCTAAGGAGGCTTATGTCAGCAAAGCATCTTCAACCTGAGCCTGGAACAGGGGAGACTCCCTAGGCTTTGAAAGATCTTGCATCACCCCAGTCCCCAAGCTATCACATCTGAGTGAGCTGAATGACTTTAGGCTGGTCGCCCTGATGTCACATGTGATAAAGACCATGGAGTTTGCAGGTCCACCACAGCCTCGACCCTCTGCAGTTTGCGTACCAGGAAAAGGTGGGAGTGGAGGACAGCATCGAACACCAACAAAACCAAAGATCTGGTTTAGGAGGCCCAGGCCCCTTCTGGGCACTGTGATAAGAGGTGGCAGTGTGCAGATGGTAAAGACTTACAAATACCTGGGAGTGCAGCTTAATGACAAGCTGACCTGGACTGCCAACACAGACACTCTGTGCTAGAGTGGACTGGGACAACTAAACTTCCTCATAGGGGTTGGCATCCTTCAACATCTGCAAACAGATGCTGCAGATGTTCTTTCACACAGTTGTGTCGAGAGCCCTGTTCTATGTGGTGGTGGATCAGGTTAACTTGATTAGGTGCTGATTGCAGAGTGAGGGGAGAGAAATGACAGGAAGCAGACCATTTAAGGTCAGACCAGAGAATCAATGTGCCATACAAATAAATTTGATTTGACTTGATTTGATTTGATTGCCTTGAAGCGACACGTATCAGTGCAGGTGCACACGATTGAACTCCCAAAGGCATCAGTAGAAAATATTTGCTAATTTTTGACCAGTGCTAAAGCAGGCATTGGTGTTTCAAACGCTGGTCAGGGCAAAAGAGGACGTGATAAAATAAAGATTAATTAAAACATGCCAGGAAAGGACATCAGAGTGAACAGAAAAAGAAGTCATTCCAACAGGAGAGGAAAAGGCTACACAAGGCAAAAAAATCATTAACAAAGCTAACACGAGTTCAACAAAACTACTAAATATACAGCTGCTGATGACTTGGTAGGAGCATGGTGGTGGAGCAACCAGGTGGGTTTGTGTGACTATGTGAATGCAGCAGAGAAGCAAAAGAAAGTAGAAAAGTAAGAATGGAAACAAAATAAAATGTTGCTGCACCTTCCTCTACATACAACCCTGAGTTCATGTCCATTTTGTGGGTGCAAACCTTTTACTTGCTTTGTATGTAAATGGCTGTGGTTTAAGGTGTGAAGAAGGTGAGATACTGGATAAATTTGCAGTGTTTCAATGAAAAAATGTTTTCTTCACCTAAAGCCTGAGGTCATGACAGGTCCTTACATACCTCACAGACATGAGAATATTCTATTGTTTATTATTAAGGAAACTTACAAGTAAGGTATAAAGCAAGATGTGAAGGAGGTGAGCTATTAAGAACAGGAAGTATGCGCTTTCACTTCAGCAAAATCAAAAATACATGAAATATTTTCAACCACTTCAGAAAGTTAACTCACTTATTTTTTTAAACTACTAGCCATTAACGTATATGTGTTTTTGTAAAATGAAGCCTTTGTTGTTGTTGGAGGTCCATACTGTACCTATTTCACAGACCTTTAGTCATGTGGCAGATGCGTTTATTCAAGGCAATGTATAAGTGAGGAACAAAGCAAGTTTTCTCGTGCTTAGACAGTGGCAGATGAGTTCTGCCTTGAACATTAAACATATTCATATTTTTTTGTCACACAAAAAATCTGTAGCAGTTTGAACAAGGTAGATTTTTAGATTTTTACCTCTCTCCAACTGTCAGTTTGTGATTAATAGGATTCATAGGAATTAACTTGTAAATATTTCAGTATACATGCATTTATGTAAAAACACATACAGTTGAACATTTAATATGCAGAAATGGAAATATTCAATAATAGGTAGCGGCAATGAACAAGAGTTTTCAGAGTCTAGTCTTGTTTGTTTGTTTGTATTTCTTGCATATGGTAATCATCCAAGTGATCATGCTAAAGGCTTTTACTTGTCATGAGATGTAGCGTTCACTTGACCACTAGAAACACGTGCACAAGAAAATAAAGCTAAAGCTTAAGGATCCTCACAGACCCCTGAACGGAAAAAACATGAAAGTCTGTGGTTAGATCACAATATGCTGTGAATGTGAGACAGCCTTGGGGTATTTACAAGTAAAAGCAGGGGAAAGTTCCTAATGCAAGAACAGAAACACTCTTAGCTGCCAAAATAAGTGGTTGCACACAGTTTTGTTTAAGCCACAGTCAGTGTTTCATGTTTTATTTTTTCAAGTTCACGGCATAAAAGATATTTACTACTTTCTACTTCAAAAAACAAAATGTAATTTGTCCAGGGTGCCTAAAGTCTCTCCTACAACTGCACATTCAGTACAGTATGCCATCTACAGTACTTCTATAAATGAGAATATATCAAATCCAAATCCTGTAGGTTATTCATTTCTTGTCTAATAGAAAAGAGTCTCCACTCTGTTGGACTTTGGAACTACAAAACAACACAATCCCCTATAAGACATACCCCAGAACTGAGCATTGTCTGAATACACAGATCAGCCAACAGACCTGCTCAAAAGTCTCTAGATGTCACAAAATTGTTCTAATTTTTATATTTGTCATCATGTAGCCATTAACTGTACATAACTTACAAGGTTATGTTAGGTTAGCCAGCTTGGTGATGAATTTGGAGCCCCAAACTGATCAATTCACATAGTATCTTACTAATTATGGTAATATCACATTACCACGTCATTTTACACTCAGCAAGTGTAGTTACTATTAATTGTTCTGTCATATACAGCAAAAAGTAACATCAACAAGTTAGTTAGTAGCTAGATAAAGCTGGTATTAGCATGTCCAAAAAAATTTAATGTATATATAACACATATACATTTGTTGTTACAACATCTACATCTACAAGTGTACACAATGAGTGCTTATGCTCCACTGTTTCCAGTCAGAAGTCTCATAGCTTGCTCTCAAGGGCCCCAGGGTCTTTTTCCCGACCAGCCTCATTGCTGTTTGGAGTTGTGTCTTCGCCTTCTGTTTGATCTGCTGAGATTTAGATTAAAAATATCATTAAAATATGTATCTATTTACCCACAGATGCATTTTATAAATCAACCTATGAATCAAAAGTCAAAATATAAAATGACAAACAAAAAATGTATATATAGATGCGTGCTGACCTTTGACCTGCTGAGCTAAGAGGCGTGGTCCTGCCAGTCCAATGCCCAGTGCTCCGATAGGAGCAGTGATCAGGATCGCTAGCACAGCTAGCGTCAGCACATCCAAACCAAACTTTACTAAGGCCTCATCCCCCTCCTCCCTCGCCATGTCCAACGCCTTTGAGCCAATAGCAGCCTTGCACACAAACAAACAAACACACATTAAGTCATTTGGCTCAGGGTTAGGAAAATTCCAGTCCTCCAGGACAGCTGCCCGGTTGTTTTTCATTTGTACCTGCCCTGCCCTCTACTGATTACCTTGATCAGGTGTGTTCAGTCAATCAGAAGTTCAAAGATACCAATTTATTTATTTATAGTGCTGGGATAGCTGGAAAACAAGCAGACCGGCAGCCCTTGAGCACTGCTATTGCCCACCCCTGATTCAGGTGCTTCTTGTTTAGTGTAGGGTTCTCTCTCCATGGTACATACAGATACAGACCTGTACAGTGGCTTTAGGCAGCCAGGCCACAGCAATGAAGAGTTTCTCCTTCAGGTTGAATCCTCCAAAATGCACCAGCACGAAGGTGACAAGCAGACGGATCACCAGACCAATACTGAGACAGGCTATACCCAGACCTTAACACAGAAGCAAGAACAGAAGTTTACAACTGTTTGGTATCCTGTCCCTGTTTGCTGAGAACAGATCACAAGTGGAGCAAATTCCAATCGGCAACAGTTGTTTTGTTCTTGTTAATGATGCTTACCCACAGTGCTGGGGTTGAGATTAGCTATGGTGATTTCTGCTCCAATCAGACCAAACAGGAGAGGCTGGAAAACATCCCATGACTGGCCAACCATGGCTGCCACCGGAGCCTGGATATAGTATAAACAGTAGTATAAACAATTCAAAGTCACGCTGACGTATAAATGATGGTGTTACAGAGTCCTGATGTGATCTTGATCTAGTGATTCTGATGTGTGTTACCTTGTCTGTCTTCCAGCTCAGTGCAGCCAGAAAGGCCAGCACCAGCGTACAGAGACCACCAGCTCCAGCAAAACCAATAACGTGACTGAAGAAGACTGAAAATATGGACAGACCCAACAACATGAGAGTCCTCCTCAACACGAGTTCCTCCTGCGGGGAAAAAAACATGTATGTTAAAAAGTTCAGCAAAAGGATGAATGTGGTTTAGATTTTAAAGAACATATGTATGGAACAGTGCCAAACCTGGTCTTTGCTGGGGAAGAAGCTCAAAAACAGACCCAGGATCAGCCCAGCTATGACTCCTCCTACTACCTCTAACAGACCCTTCAGTATGTTCATCCATGTGGAACCTGAAAAAAACAAGAAAACACAAAGTCAGCATTTAGAATAGAATAGAATAGATTATAACACATTCACTAACCTGTAGAAAAGGCAATTCCCAGGCAAGTAGAGAAACCTGTTATGGCCAGAATATCATCAAAACTTCCAGCAGCCATTAGCAGGGTGGGGATTCCCTGAACAACAACACAGCACAATATTAGAACAAACTGAATATTGTGGAACATCGTTTAAACATTCCAGAATTAAAAAGTGTTCATGATTTTGTGGCCCTCATGGTCCTTTGGAGGTCCTTTCCATCAATAAACATTATCTAGTGATTTTTGGAGCCATTCCAATGAGTGAGCAGACTGTAGGGGTGGTTAAAACTAAACTAAAACTATCTTATTTAAAGATATTTAATGTTTTAGGAGAATATAAAGGTCTTTTAGGTAGGTAGGTACATTTAAACGTTTCAAGGGACTCTACAGGGTTTGCAGGAATCTTTGAGTATGGTACAACAATTATTAATAAAGTTTTATAGCTGGTTATTTTGATCACTGAAATGGTTTAGGGAGTCATGTAGGAGGTTCTGGGGAAGTTTAAGTGGTCATTTATTGATTGAGACTTGATTGAGGTGCTATAGTAGGTTCTTGTAGTTACTGAAGACCAAATAACCACAAGGAAATCTGGATGATATGTAATTTGTGTGTTTTTATTCCTTGCGTAAATGTTTTCTGTATTGCTATAATGTTTTCCCTTTCTTATGTAAAACACTTTCAAAATGTGCTGTAAAAATAATAGCTTACTTTTTAACGTTGGCATTGTGAATGTTTTTAAGGTGCAATGGGAAGTTTATAGGGTAATTTAGGAGGTTTAAGGAGGTAGTCATTAAGTGTGCTGAAAGGTCCCTTTAAGAAAATTAAGTAATCGTTTAAAGAGTTCAAGTGATGAAGCCAAAGGTTGTAGAGGACTTTTTGTGTTTAAAAAACTTCAAAATGTTCTATGGACACAGAAAGGACACAGGACACAGATGAGGTTTAAAATGTTATTTCTCGTGGTGACTGACAAACATCATTTGGCTTTGTAAGTGGATCTAGTAAGTAGTACTATGACCACAGTAATTGTCCAGGATATAGTAGGTCTATACAGATTATGTGTAATTGTTTACACTGACAGGCTCATGTTTCTGGTTCTCCTCCTGCTCCCTCCTGTGGCAGACTGTAGAATGGCCTGTGTTACTGCAGCAGGTAACGACTTACCTTCTCCACTCCGTATCCTTCTTTCTGCAAAAGCAGCATCGATGGAACAACGACTGCTGGAGATACAGCAGCCAGGACAAACCTACAAACAGTGTAATGTATTATATTTTAAACTAAATTCTACATATTGTATACACATAGAAGTAGTTCTATAAACGTAGAATAACTCAGATTTGTTTGTCTGCATGTGTGTTACCCCAGTATGAAACCCCAGGCCCAGGGCAGACCCAGCAGGAAATGAGAAACCACAGCAATGACGCAGGACTCCACCATGCAGGGCCCAATCGCAACACGCATGCACACCGCCTTCAGACGTTGCAATGCCTGCACACACAGACAGATACAGAGCTGTGTAAGTACATCAGCATGGTCACTAAATGTGTACAGTATTGTTTACTGGTTTGTGTGTGTACCGAAGGGTTGAGACCCAGTCCAGCTCTGGTCAGGATGATTGACAGAGCGATGTTCCTCAGAGCGGCAGACCAGTGAGTGTCGATGTAAACAGCGTCAGTTACGTAGGGAACATTACGCAACACCAGACCTGCCAGCAACATACCTGCATATACACACACGCACACACACACCCAGAGAGGCAGGCAATCACAGAATACATTGAGAAAAGGGGAAAACATCAGGGTTAGTCCAAATTAGACAAAAACAAGATTAAATGATTATGTCCTCGTTTATTACACACACATTTATATAATTTTTATATGTTTCCCCAGATTTTAAAGCAGCTGTATGAAAAAGTAACTGAATTTAATAGATATGTAGAGTATGCTGACTTAACATTAACCTTGTTTTATATGATAGTGAAATAGATTTAGTAGATATGACTAAATTAGACTGCATCAAGCTCGATCGTATTAAATGAGTCTAGGTCTGAACAATCTTCAATTAGATTAGATTCAACTAGATCAAGTTAGACAGGATTAGAATATAAAACTAGATTAGTCTATATTGGAGGGTTTTATATTAGGCTACAACATAACATTAAACTATGAGATTAGATTTGATTGGCTAGGTTAGGCTAGACCCAGGGTAGATTAAATGAAAATATATCATATAAAGAATGATTAGATCATTGTTAGATTATATTAGGCTAAATTATACTGGATTAAAATAGGTTAGGTTTGACTGGATTAGCTGTTTAGATGAAATTTAATTAGGGTAGACAACTTTGGACTAGATTAGATAAAATGAGATTGAACTAGAGCAGACTAGATTAGCTCAGGTTAAATTAGATTAGGATATATTTCACTGGATTAATATAAATTATTTGACAAGATTAGATTAGATTGCTATATGATAGGGCAACTGTATTTTATACTAAATTAGGCCAAGATAGACAAAATTAGATTATTTTAGACTAGATCGGTTTAGGGTAGGCTATATTAGACTAAAAGAGAATGGAATGTAAAAGGTTAATCCAGATTGTCTTTTAGTCCAGATTAGAACACATACAGTAGATTAAATTTCTGGGTCATACCAAGCAGTGGAGGGAAAGGTGGCAGGGTGGGCAGTTGGATCATTCCCATCAACTTCCCTCCAAGTACGGAGCAAATGAAGAGGATGATGATGCCAAACAGGTTCCCCCCAGGTAAACACTCACGTCCTGTGATGGACCAGACGACTCCAAACAGCAGAGCAAACAGACACGCTGCACAAACATATACACAAAGATTAACAACAAGTGGTTCATTATTACACAGATGGGTCGTTAGTATTTTAAGTGTTTGATTGGTTCACTAGTATGTTGTGCTTTGTTATGTTTTCCAGGTTCAGACCCAACCACTTAAGGAGGTTTAGTATTTTGTTCTGTTTGTCCTCCAGTTGTCCAGTACAAAGGTTGCAGATGTTTGTTTGAGGCGGGAGAAACGTGGTATGGGTGGGGTTTATGTGTCAGGCACTGGTGGAATGTGCTGCATACCAACATGCATGCAACATGCAACTCTTTGCTTCTAAGGAACATAAAACAAAAGCAATCCATGTGGAAGGTCAGTGCTAATAGTAAATTATTAACATTGGTTGTCCAGTTCCAGATTTATTTTATGAAGGGGGGGTGTGATGACCATCTGTGGGCAGGCCTTCTTCTGCAGTATACTGGTGAGCAAAGTCCACTCATCATGGAGATGCAGCTCACCTGCTCTGACTTTATTTGTTTGTTTTTCATGTATTAAGCGTGTTAAGTAATTTTACTTTTTTGTTTGTAAAATAAATGTATTAATAGTTACAGCTCGTGTGTTATCTCTTCTCCTTTGTTCAGCCTTGAGCTATCTCATCTCCATCTTCTGCCATACCAAATATCTTTAGTGACAAAGATCTGTTTTTATTATTACTGTCATACTGTCATAAATTTCACCTTTGAAAGTTTGTCAAAAAATCTGCAACATAATTATACTATCACAGTGCTGTGAAACAGTATGCTATTTTAATATTACACAAAGATACACAAAAAGATCTCAAACAGCAACACATGAAACCGCGATCTAATGAAATTCAAGAACACATGAGAAACAAATCATTGATGTGTATCAGACTGGAAAGAGTTACAAAGCCATTTCTAAGGCTTTGGGACTCATGTGAACCACTGTCAGAGCAATTGTCCACAAATGGAGAAAACTTGGAACATTACTTCCAAGAAGTGGCCGGCCTACCAGAATTACTCCAAGAGCACAACGATGATTCATCCAGGGAGTCATAAAGGAAACCAGAACAACAGCTAAAGATATGCAGGCCTCACTTGCCATAGTTAAGGTCAGTGTTTATGATTCTACAATAAGATAAAAACTTAGCAAAAATGGCATCATGGGAGAGTCCCGAGGTGAAAGCCACTGCTGACCAAAAAAAACACAAAAGTTTATCTCTCAATTGCCAAAACAAAATGTGATTATCCCCAACATCTTTGGGCAAATTATGTCTATAAATTAAGGTCTATAAATTGATAGCACAAAATTTTAACTTTTTGGAAGGTTTGTGTGTCCTGTGCAAAACTAACACAGTTCTTTGCTGCTTCTGGACTTGGACAACATGCCATAATGGATGGAACCATGAATTTTGCTCTCCACGAAAAAATCCTGAAGGAGAATCTCTGGCCATGAGTTTGTCACCTCAAACTCATGCATTCTTGGGCTGGGCAGCAAAACAATGATACAAACACACCAGTAAGTCCATCTCTGACTGGCAAAAAAATTTAGGTTTATAAAATCTTATTAAATCTTATTGAGTTGCTGTGGCATAACCAAGGAGGGATGTGTCATGGAACCAATCTCACATAAAATCCCAACAACTCAAATATCCGCTGTGGCAAACACCAAAGGGGAGCAGCCGAAATAAATTTTACTTCACTAAAATATTGACTGCAGAACTGTGTCTCATAATGGAGTAAGGTGTTTTACTGTGGAAACAGTTTTAAATCTCTAGTACAGACACACACAGCGAGTGTTAGTTACCTTTGGTGATGAGTAGGCTGATGAGTCCCTGAGGTCGAGGACATCTGTTTTTCAAACTGATACAAGCTGAACAGCAAGAGGACGAGTCCGACGCTGCCATCTTCATCTAAATACATGACAATACAGTATACACCAAAACCATGATCTGTGTGAAAATGCCAAATTCAAATGGACTAAATTTTTTTTTTTTCATATTACCCAACCTTACAAATCATTTGCAGCAAGGGGCTTTGCTCAAAACATTCTCTTTCCTTAAATCCCGTAATTGGATACAAAAAACTGGTAGAAACGTCAGGAAGAGCAACATAGGAGGATTACCCCTTTCAGGACGGACAGATGCAGAACAGATATATATTTTATAGACTTTATAATAATAATAATAATAATGATTGATACTTTATTGATCCCCGTGGGGAATCTGTTGTTTGGACAGCTGCTAAACCTGTGTCAGCGCTACTACGTGGTTTCAGTTCCTTGTACAAGGACACCGAGACATGTAGCTTGCCAGGACTGAGAACTGAATCGCTCACTCTTAGTAATATAATGTTTATGTTATGTGATGTTAATGAATTCCAATAAAGGGAAAATGGTCAGATTTAAAATGCATAATATTTTACGCAGCAGCAATTTTCCAACTTTGTGTACAGTCTTAGACTACTGTAAATAAACATCCATAAATCGTGGTAACAAGCTGTTTCCTGCTTCTCATCATGGCAGATCATCACATAGTTCTCCATTATTACAGTGTGCGAGTGGTAATTATCTGAACAGCCATGGGTTAACTGCAACACAATGTTGTCAGGATACTTTTACTTAGGCCAAAATGTAAGCACATATTTATTAACTTCCTCTTACATGTGTAGAACTTGTAGATGAGAGAAGATGAAAGCTGGAAGCCTGAAGAGTAGAAGCTGCTAAAGCAGCAGATTATGGATGTAACAATGACTTGTCCACATACTTTTGGCCTGTATTTCTTAGTGTAGCATGTTACTGGTTGAGAGAAACCACTCACCCCGGTGGTGTCGTCCAGTTCCTCCGTACTCCTCCGAGGCAGGATGGTGATCTCTCTCTCCACCTGACCATGTAGACGTGTATAGTGTTTGTGAAAGGGAGAAAAAGATTCACAGAGAGGTAATAGAGGGTTGACCTTCGTCCTCCACTAATGCTGTTATTGAATGAGGACGTACTCAGTCAGCCTAAAATAAAATACTGAATTACAAGCAAAAGTCCTGAATTGGAACAGTTAAATTAAATTAGGTACAATAAATATTATTGGAAATCAACCCTGGACATAAATTATAACACTGTGTCTGTTGCACTTTTAAATCCAAACGTATTTTACATCTGTTTTATTGTTTTATTTCAACAAGCCATGATGATTTTGACAAGAACAGTTGTTACCTCAGCCCGTTTTTGCTTCTGACAGTCGCCCATCATAGCGTAACGCTTAGTGGCTTCTTCGTCCATCATCTGAAAGAAATACACACTTCTGTTGTCACTCTAAACCTGTGAGGACCCTCGTTTACACATGCAAACTAAATCTAATTTCACAGTTAATCCTAAAATCTAGTGTTAACCGTGAAAACAGACATTGAAGTAGCAAGGATCAGATATTACAAGTACCAAAAATAATGAGTGAAGTATAGTTAAAGTACCAAAAGTAAAAGTACACATTATGTAGAGTAGCCCATTGTCAAAAATAATGTAAATTATATTATTTCATTAAAATTATTGATGCATTCATGTTAATTTTGCAGCTGATGTTTAATTGCTTTAGATACTATACTAATAATGATGATTTTGTGATTTGAGGTACTTTATATTTTATTGATATTTTCCGACTCTGTAAAGTAACAAGCGACTACATGATCAGACGAAAAGCTATCATAAAATGAAGTGAATACATGAGTAAATGGGCATAGTTACTTTCCAAGAAACACCTTGGGAAAACTTCAGGAAAATGTGCAATAAAACATTACTGGAATTAGTTATCAAGCAAGCACAAAGTTCAACACAGAGTACATACTGAGAATTCGCTTTCTGATAATAAACAAATTATAAATTATGATTTTCCTGCAAATAATTAAGCTTTTACCTGCTGTGCAATGACTGTGATTAATGATTCTTAAGAAACTCTTTTATTTTAACATCAGACATTACTAAGATGTATGCAAGCAAGCACACAGCACAGAGTATACAAAGAATAATAAAGGAATATTTTATATAGTACCTGATTCTTAACTACCAAAGTAACTGTATACTCATAAAAGATACATAATGGTATTTGCAGTATTTCTATTTTATACACACTCTTACCGTGATGCAGAGCTGTGTGACTGGAACAAAGAGGAAGAGACGACTGACAACTAACTCAGACAGTGTCTAAGTGTTTGTGTTAATAATAGTTGGTTTAAGCTCCGCTCTGTGTTTGTCGCTCTACATGATGACAGACACACACACACACACACAGCATAAAGCCTGGCATTATGGGAACACAGGTCGCTGTCATCCTATTGACTGCATTAATACCAGGCTGTAACACACACACACACACACACAGCGCAGCGTTCATGATCACCTGCGGACACAAACACGTCTCATTATCATTTAGATAATTGCAGGTGTGTGTCAGTGTGTGCGTATGTGTGACAGCATTGTTCCAATCAAACGCACCTCACAGAGCGGCACAGATAATTGACTGCTTCAAATTAAAGGTACATTTCAGTGCAAACATTATTCTCAGTGTATCTCATCACAAAAATAAATGTTCAGAGTCAAACAACACTGAATGTCACAAACTAACAAATAGTAGCCTGATACGCTGTAAACATGTATCCTGTCTGTGGTGTTTTTTTGCCTGTTTCAGCTTTTATATTCAGGTTTTCTGTGGATGTTTCAAGCCCCTTTGCGATATTTGTAAGACACCGTGGAGGTTTTGAGTGGATTGGAGTGTCTTTGTGGTCAACTCGTATGTTTTATTTTTGTTTTTGAGATGCTTTGAGGTCTTTTTGGAAAAGTTTTTTTTCTTTCACTTGTCACTTTGAGATAATTTTGAGTCTCCTTGGGAAATTTTTGGGGGAAGGGGTCGTTTTGAGTGCATTTGAAGACTTTGAAGAGTTTTCAATGTTGAGTCTGTTTTTGAAGGGTTTTTTTAGATTTTGTGTTCTTTGGGATGAGTGTCTTTGTTGTAGTTTAAGTTCCTTACAGTACATTTGTGGTGGTTGGGATCATTTAGTGTCCATGTCTTTATGGTGTTTTTTTATCTCTTTGGGTCTTGCGGAGGTTTTGAGTCCATTTGAGTGCCTCTGGCATCAATATCTACCCTTTTTGGTGTTTCTGAGTCTTTTGGGGATCACTTTGTAGTAAAATTAAGTTTGTGGTGGTTTTAAGTGACTTTGAGCATCTTTGGGTTCAGTGTCTCTCTCTTTGCGATGGTTTTGATTTTCTTTGGTTGTTTTTGTGTTTCTTTGTGGTATATGTGGTGGCTTTGTAATCCTCTGGGTCTTTTTGCAATGGTTCTGAATCTAACTGTGGTCATTTACAACAAATGATCACAACAACAACAAATGTTAGTCACTTCATTAAGATGTTTTGGTCCACTCACTGATAAAATGAGAGTGACCACCAATACGTTAATCTATAATGGTGACATTGTGACAGTATGATTCTCCAACCTGTGCTGAGTCTAATAAAAAACATTATTAAAAATACATCTAAAGCTAAGTATCTCCATGATTTAATTTTATTTCAGACTGGAGGAAGTGGAAACAGGCAATGACAGGTCTGCATATGGACTATGAGTCACACACAAACACAGGACAGGAGTGTGTGTACAATTTTATTAGTGGATACAAGGTGATACAAACAAATTCTTCACTGTTTACATAAAACATTAGAGGCTACAGTCTTTTCATAAAGCATTTAAATCCAGTAACGCTCTTCATCATCACCATGCTGATAACATGGCATACAGTCTGTCCACACATATGCACACACACAAACACACACACACAGACTCAAACACACACACCAACAGCCCCGTGTAATAAGCATGACATACAAAAAGCTGTAGAAAAATACTCTTAAAAAAACAAAAAAACAGCAACAACAACCATCTGGAATGTTCTGGATGTCACTCAAACCCTAGCATGGACGACACACTGGCAATTTGTTGGGCAAATTTATGGATTTCTTTATAGATTTTAACTATACAATAAGTATAGAAAAGATGATTCTGACTACCTGACTCTGGTAGAAATAAAGAAAAACAAAATAACTAGAAGATGCACTTTGTATGCACAAATCGTGAAGTTTTTATGACATTATATAGAATTAGTCACTCATAAAACCTGGCAGAAGAAAAATAACTTAAATAAATAATTTGAGCTTTGAAATTAAGCTATGTTTAGACATCCATAATTTATGTATGGTCTTACTATCAAATTTATAATTACAGGTCATACATTATCAAACTATTGCATGAAATGATATTATATTAATGTCACTTATATTTTAGTGTTATTTCTTGCAGACATTATTTTGTGCAGACTATTTGTTTTCGCTCTAGTTATTAAAACTACACGAGTGGACCAAAATAGTTAATTAACGAATAGCAAAAGCTTACTGCTATGTTTTCTAAATTTATGAGAACACACTAATTACTACTGTATTTTGTCAATGTGCTACATTTGTGCTTTCAGTTCTAGCTAGAGCTAATGTGGCAGTTAGGCTAATAATTAACGCTCACCACACCTCCCCCCACTCGGTCCACGCCATACCAACTGGTCACAACCCCCCTCCCGGTCAACAGAATAACAACTGGTTGCAAAAACGGTCCCTTTCTACATTTAGATTGGCTGGAAAGTGACAGGCTCTAGGACTCCAGTGAGTAAGGAGGCGCTACTGAGAAATATTGGGCGCTGCTTACAAATTATTTTTCGGTGTGAGAAATACAATGTGTGGCGGGATTGCGTGACAAAAGACTGAAAAGACTGACTTGAGAGCCCTGCCACATTAATTTTCTTTCGGGTGATATAATGATGTTTTATATATTCTGCTAACAACAACGTGTTATAGGAGGTGAAGTTTAGTACATTGCTGCACCAACCAACTCAGAAAAAATTTCATTATTAAACAATTGTTGTTCCATTGTAATGCAAATACACCATCAACAAGTTGCTACGTAACTTAAGTATTATTAGTATTAGTTATGTAGTTAGCTAAAACAGCTTTTTTTAAAAATACAATCTGACAAGGTCAATTTGTAAATTACTACAGCAACTAAAATTATATTTCTCTGTTGTTTTCTGTACATTTGTTTCTATATTTGCATTGACATCATGAATCAACACCAATCACTTATCTACTTTAGCAATTGTTATGCTTCACAATCTGTTGTGACAACCTGTTTGTTTAGACTTTATTTTCACTTTATATTAAGACTTTATTTTAAGCCCCCGATTGATCATTTATAACCATGATAAAATTATATCATTATAAAAGTATATACAGTTGTGTTGTCATTTTGCATTATACATTCATAAATATTAAGATCTGCTTACGACTACATTATAACCCATTATAAGTCATTTATTAATACGTATATACTGTATAACAAAATTGTAAAAATAAGACATAAAAGCACAAGATCAGAAATATTTCAAGACATATGTCTCTAATGGAGTGTTTTTGGTCTTAATGAATTAAACTTAAAATAAGTTTAATAAATCTGATAAATGTTGTCCATCAAAGTTGCCCAACTAAGTTGCCAATTTTAAAAAAAAAGCAACAAAAAAATCGCTCTCTCACTGCCACACACTCCAACATACACACAAAGTACAACATTGTACAGGTAACTTTTTTTTTTACTGCTATGTTAAGTACAGGCACTATAGAGTGAAGCATTGTGGGAAGTTAAGTGTTCAGCTGGTCTGTTTTAGCTAGCAGCTTTAGAAGTTCAGTGCTGAACTCCTGAACAATATATTTCTTATGTTTTTTTAATTATCCTTAACATGAAAAGCTGATTTTTTTGTTAATGCAACTAACAATAAAATGAAGCTCTCTTTGTACTATTTAAAAATTTCCTGTGAAGATAATTTGATAAGAGTGTCTTCTCTGAGTTACTGCTTCCAGGAAGATTAGAGTAAATAATAGATATAAAAACAAAGAAATTATAAAGTATTATATAATAACCAACCAACCATGAAATTTAATTACTACTGAATACTTGATGGTAAATACCTGAATCACTCGCACTGAAATATTTCACTTCATAGACTCTGGATTTATTAGGTATGAATATCCCCTTTTTTCAGAATTCAATTTAATTTACCCTATAAAATTTAAAGTTGAATTTATGGTGTTCTATTCAAAAAATGATATAAAGACAATTTACTCAAACAATTTGAGTAGAAGTTGGACCTCACTTTACTTTTACTGTGTGTGTTATACTACTTTATACTTTTTTAAATGAGACATATTGCTATATATTAGACTAAAATACTAATAAAATTAGAACAAAATTCTCGAACTATTGTGGATAACGAATACTTTCGATATTTGTAGTACTTCTGTAATTTAAATTTCTATTACTTTTACCTAATGGAATGGAATAGGTATACACTGCATTACTTTTACTAGTTCTTCCACACATATATTCAGATTTGAGTATTTAAATACTTAGCAGTGATTAAAATTTACAGTTAGTGTTGTTGTTTTTTAGAGAAATTGCTTAGTTTTTTTGCATTTCTGCAAGTAATAAAAGTAATTTAGAAAATATTCAATCTTAGTAGCATTGGTGCCTTTTTATTTTACTGAATCATAATTATTTTACTCAGTAACTCAGAGTTAAGTGTGTGATCGGGTTTCATACTGTCATTGATGCTGCAGATCGATCTCGTGAGAACCTCTCTGGTTAAATAAAGAAAATATGAACGTGGCGTCTACGTTGATAACTACCAGCTAACTAGTCAGTCTGCAGTACTAGCTTGTACTGCTGCTCCTACAGCAGTTAGCGACTGAAGGCGGTCAGTACAGATATAGGCACAGATAGAGGAACTGCAGGTGTGTGACTGACGGTGACATCACTTTCTCCCTGAACAAACGAGAGCGCGTTCGGGGTGTGTGTGTGTGTGTTTGTGTGTCAGTCGTTCAGGTACGTGTGGATGTATATCTGTTGTTGGATCCAGGGGGTGAAGTGCGTCACGTTGCTGTAAACTCCAGGTCCAAGGACTTTGCTGAAGCACACGCTGCCCCATGACGTCAGGCCGAACAACGTCCAGCGGCGGCTGTTCTCCTCGCACACCAACGGCCCGCCACTGTCGCCCTGAACACAAAGACATTTTCACTATTATAAAAAAAAATAAATGACCCAAAATATCCTCTTGAGATATAAGATGTATCTGTGCTGGACAGATGGACATGAAGCCAGTATTATTGTGTTTCTTACAATAAAACTATTTTTTGTCGTTGAACGTAACTGAACTCTAACCTGGAGCTTTCCAAACCCGAACGTGTGGTAACCAGGGCTGGTGCTAGTGCTGGATCAGAGGTGGTTCAACTGATCCAAGTAACCTTCTAAGAACTGGTTTGCTTTTTCCCAGGCTAGAGAACCATGTCTGTCTGCATACACCTCCACTTTCACAGCAATTTTAACACCAAGCATAAAAACCAGAACTACAACGTTTTTACGATCCAATACACTGGCATCCAAACACTACTGATCCGACACATTGTGTTGGATGCACAAAGTGTGTCAAAGTGTGTCTTTGTTAGCTTTAGCCTTCAGCTAGCTAACTAGCACCAGATACATGTTATCAATGACACTGCAGTTACAATAGTCCCACCCTCAAACCCTTATGCAAATGGTTCTTGGATCTAGTCAAGCAAAGAGTTGGTACTACTATAGAAACAGTTTTCAGGATTGAATAAGAAAGAATGTGAATGTGGTTCAACCAGAACCACATGCTGCTGGTGCACGCGTTACCATGCAGGAGTCGACAGTTCCAGCTTCGTAACCAGCACAAAGCATCCTGGGAGTGATGGTCTTCATATCGAAATAAGACTGACACTGAGATAGGGAGATGATCCGAACCTCCCCTTCCTGCAGCTTAAAAGGCACTGTACACAAAAAACACACAAAACACAGGAATGAGCGTTCAGACATTTTATTACAACACTGACAGGGACAAAAGTTTTGGCACTGAAGTTAAGTTATAAATGTGTTTCACAAACCTTTTTTTCCCACAATAACAATTCCTACAATAACCTTTACAACGTTCAAGTGTGTCAATCTGTGTCTGCTGCTCTCTAATGGACAAACAATGGGCACTTACTCCTGTTGCCCATGTGACCCCAGCCGGTGATGTAACAGTAGGAGTCAGGTGAAGGAAGCTGGTCGAGCTGAGGCAGACACACCGGTCGGACCAGCGCTGTCTCCTCAATCTGCAAACAGAACAACATGTCTCATCAATACTGTCCTATCACACTATATAATCAATACTCTGTGTGTTTGTTCTCTGACCTCAGAGTCCAGCTGCACTACACTGATGTCGTAGTCGACCACCGCCCGGTTGTAGCGCGGGTGTACGATGATAGAGCGCACCCCGCGGCTCTGACTGTGAACGCCTGGATGGTCCAGGTTATTCAGACCCAACACCACCTTCCACAGCTCCGCACTCTCCCTCCTGATGTAGACACACATGAACCTCCAATGTTTATGATGTTAAAAATGTCTAAATGACTAACGTCCTAAACAACGCCCCACCCTCCTCTCTCCTGTGTCCCCCTGTTCTCACCCTTCAAAGCAGTGTGCGACGGTCAGGGCCCACCTCCGGGCGATGAGGACACAGCCACAGACGTGTCCGCTCTGACCACTCTGTAGCGAGCACTGCCAAGGCCACGCCCCACGCCGGGACACCCGCCCCCCTAGAATCCTCTTCTTCCTGTGGGGGTAGATGCCCACCGCCGGACGGAGGCCACATTCTGACAGAGAGATAGAAATACTTTATTTCAAGCACTTTTATTTTTTCTGTTGTTACATTTGGTGTTTTTGTAGCAATTGAACCTCTCTTTGAGGTCATTACAGGTCTGTTTATTGGCACTTTGTGTATTTTTGTAGTTATTTTGTGTCTATGTTTAATAACATTTTTGTTGTTTTTTGTCTCTTTTTAGTTGTTTTGTGTCTCTTTATCTATATTATATTTTGTATGTCTTTGTAGTTGAATTGGCACTTACTGCTTGTAGCCTTTTCTGTCTCTGAGATTTTTTTTTGTGTCTCGTAACTGTTCTGTGTAATTTTATTTTTGCATACTCTTGTGAATGACTTGACCTTCTTAGCTGTTTTGTCTCTTTGTGGTAATTCTGCATCTGCATTTATTACCTGTAAGAAGGGGGCTTAGTTTGGTTGGTGTTTAATGCATGTATAACCTTTACTTACAATTCACTGTGTGTGATTAAATTCCTTTCAAAACGGCTCAATCTGATGGAAGCATGATGAAAGACATGCTGCTTCTGCACTAGTGCTGTCTTTACTAATTGTTTCACATTACAGCTGAATTGACACATAATTAACAGCATGAAGCAGAAGCTGCATTTCTGGTTTTACCATTGGACTTGTTGACTTGACTTGATATTATTATTTTTTATTATTATTATTTTGACCATACAGTGGTTAAATCACGAATCTTATGCAACTTTACTCTAATTGCATAATAAGGAAATGATGCACATTGTTATACTTGTGCATTTCTACAGTCTTTTGGAAATTAATGTAGATTAATGGAAAGATTATAAATTTCTGATCAATAAAATATCTACACACACTGGTTTCCGGTGTAATTAAAGTTTATTATGTGTTTTGATATAGGAAGAAGAAAGGATTACCTTCTCTGGTGCACAGCACTGAGACTCTCTTCCTGGAATGACATGCATGGCTGCAGGACAGAGAAGCAGTAGCAGCAGGTCAGGTTTTGATGTTTTGTTAAAAGTGTTAACAACCTGATCGCTGCATCATTTGTAATCATGTTGCATCTCTTGGTGATCATTGTTACCTCCTTTTCTCCAGTCGAGCCTGGAGAGCAGAACCGTTCCTCTGGCTCCACTCAGGGTGGACATGTAGCCAACGGCGACGGCCTGGGACACCAGGCTGGTCGGGCACCATGGAGACAGCGGAGGGAACCCTGCAGAGAAACACACCACAGTATATTTACTCTGTCATACGTTGATGTCGTCATGCTCGTGCTGTATGTGTCTTACTAACCTTACCCTAGTCCCAGCTGGTTGCAGGTGAGTTTGCTCAGCTCGTGGCTCCACTCGTCTGCGCAGACCTGGTACTCTGCTGCCGTCCTGAACACCGTCAGTACAGAACCAGATCGATCGGACAGGGACACTTCAGGGACGACAGATCAATACAGAATCAAAAGATGACTACAAATATAAGCTTTAACAGTTTATCATGTAAAGATTTTGACAATATCTGGGCTGCAACTAAAATAAAATGTAAACTGAAAAAAAGAAACAAGCTGTCTAAACAACAAACCCTATGCATTAAAATCTGACAGTCAGAACTCCACTGGTACTTTCAGAAATTACATCTAAAGGACTCACAAACCTGATACTCAAACATGACAATGAGCTGTAACTAACAAATATGTCAGTAAATCAACAAATTGTTCCAGCTCTTGGGTTTGTAACATACTAACTTCTGAAAAAGTCAAATATATATTATTTCGTACCACAGTTCCACTCATCCGAGCTGTCTGAACAATGCTTCTTTCCATCACACCACAGCGTCCGATGAACACACTCATGGTTGTTACAGGACAGCTCGTTATCACTGCAAACCGCTGAGGAAATATTAAAAACATATTATCACTACTGCTCTAATACAGGTTCATTATCCCTGTTATTACACTCCTAAAGTTATTATTATCAGTTATATTAACATGCCTGATATCTGTATACATTATTTAAAGTATTTTTAAGTATTCTTACAGCAGTTGGCCTCATCTGCCAGCAGGGGGCAGTCTGGGAATCCATCGCAGATCATACTGGCTTTAATACACACCTTACTGCCGGGACACTCCCACAGAGCACGCTCAGAACAACCTGACAGAGACACGCACACACAGAAACATTAACCAGGACTGTCTGGTTCTGCATCTACACGTACTTCTATAAAAACTACCACAGTTACTACATCTGCAGTTCTAGTAAGAAACTTTTAGACGAAACTGCAGTTTTCTGGGAGGCTCTTATTTTGAAATGTGTGTGTGTGTCTCACTGCAGTTGTCTTCGTCACTGTGGTCGTCACAGTCCAGATGTCCGTCACAGCGTTTGGCTGCCAGGACGCATCGACCTGACCGACACTTGAAGTGGCTGGGGGAGCACTCTGTTGCCATTGCAATGCACAAATACAGCAACAAGAATAAGCCAATCACGATCTAAATTTGACAGGAAATTATTTTTGAGAAAAAGTTTGAGTACCATCTACTCCGGCCTCTGGCAGCAAGCAGGTGGAGTTTCCTCCATCCTCAGGGAACTGACTACAATCTGAGTCCTCGGGCCACTGCAATCCCACAATGCCGAGCACCGACTCACACTTCTCCTTCGAATTGCGACACAACGACCTGCAGGACAAGAGACCGAGCAGGAAGGAGGGACAGGGACAATATTTAGAAACCTCCTGGTGTGTCAGTGGATTAAACTTGTCATTCATTGCAGACTGAGCAGGTCACACATGAACACAATGACCGATTTCTGACCTGCAGGGTGGGACCCTCTGCAGACTGACCGGGTCACACTTTGGCACCAGCAGCGTGCAAGCGTAGAACATGAGGTACTGGTAGCAGCCCGTCTGGACCAGGGCGGGGAACAGTGATGACTCCCAGGACACGGAGCTCTCTCTCTGGGACAGGTGACCCAGGTAGTTTGGGAAGATGGTCTGGTTGTAGGGCAGGTTCATGCAGAGCTCCAGGCTGATGGGCTCACAGCGAGCTGGGACACAGATGGGCAGAGTCAGGACCAGATTCCACCACCAGGGGGAGACAGCTGCAATATTTATGAGTCACTAGAGACACCATCGGCTGAATACAAACTCCTTGTAAGCATGTGTGCATACATGGCCAATAAATCCACCACACAGTCTTATATAATTTGCTGTGTTGTCCATCTAAAAGATTTAAAAATTCAACGTTAACAGAAAACAATGTCTGGGGGCAACTGTGGTTCAGTTGGCAGAGGAGTCGTCCATAAACCATTGAGTGGTTTGACTGTCTGGACCACATGTTGACGTGTCCTTGGACAAGACACTGAAGCCCTGTAGTAGTGCCGTCATATAAATGTGCAGCTGTCTAACAACATGGGCATCGGTAAAGTATATCATTACATCTAATTTTTTGGACACCTGTGCACGATATGGAAACTATGTGATGAGTTTATAAGCCCTGGTGTAGATTAAACCACTGAGCAATGCAGTTAAAGGATAAGTAACCGTAAACAATATGAGCAGTAGAACAGATTTTTCTCGCTGTAAATGTAGAACACTGTTGAAAATTTGGGAGATTTGTCATATTTTGACATTTTGGTCATTAAAAGAGTAAAAGTTGATACGGATATTTTCCGATATTACACTTCAATGACGATAATATCGCTAGGCCGATAATATTGGACACTCCTACATATTATACATCTACATATGATGTTTAGTCGCCTGGCTCCTTCTCTCGCAGACTCACTGCAGTTGTTGGTGTTTCGGGTGTCACAGGCGGCGTTGCCTCCTGCACACGCTGAGGGACAGGAAGCGGAGATGCAGCTGGGCTGACCGGGAGCACACACACCCTGAGCTGGAAAACACACACAGATAAATTTGTGGACTGAGAGAAAAAGATAGACAGGCACATGAGACGGATGTGAAGCGGACAGACGTCTCACTCTGATCTCTGCTGCAGTGCTCTTCATCGCTGCCGTCTTTACAGTCGTCTTCTCCGTCGCAGCGAAACGCAGAAGGGATGCACTGACCGTTCCTGCACTCCAACAGACCCTGACTCTTACAGGCTGCAAGCACACAACCGCGCACACAACCACACACAGACACACAAACAGGGACAGAACGATAATTTGTGAGTGTGACTCAGTCATTTTTTTCACACTGTGTCATGTTTCACTCGCTGGTGGAAAGTCTGACTCAAGACACAGATTTACTTTCTTAAGGTTCAACATTAACATGAGACTATTTGTTCACTATTTCTACATAATTAACGCATTATTAACTGAAGGTGGGCGTCATCTGCCTTGAACAGTTGTAGTGGGGGGATGAAGGAGAGAGAAAAGAACAACAGACAACAAGAGCATAAAAAAAAACAGCAACGAGCACAAGGCGGGTTGGTAGAACCAGTAAGTGCTACAGGTGTAAACTATTTGTTTTTTTGTTTTGTACCTGACAAAAATGCAATGAGTCATTTCTCACTGACACAGTATATCTGACCGAATAAAGCCTTCAAATACATCTTGACTTTAAGGTTTACAATTAAAATATGTTTCTAATATTTCAGTCCTGCTCTCGTCTCATGTTACTCAACATCTTTCCAGGAAAAACATCCATTTGACAAACTGTGGTGCAACATGGAAATTAGTTTAAATAAGTGAAAACAGCTTAAATAAGAAATTTACTGTTTTTGTCTTGACGACATTAAAAAGCAACAGCGTGATAATATCATCTGCAGAGTGCTGATGCAGAGAAAACGTATTGTTGTCATCGTTGTTACTCACAGCAGTTGAGCTCGTCGCTCTTGTCCAGACAGTCGTGGTCTCCGTCGCACAGCCAGTCCCTGGACACGCAGCGACCGTCGCCACAGCGATGTTCACGGGACAGATCACACACTGGGTAAAAAAAATAAAATAATCTGTATGAGTATATCACAATGGAAAATACAAACACACAGTAGTATGTACAATAACAAAAATCCATCTACAACTAATAATACAGCATAATATGATCAATAACTACACTTAGTCTAAAGTAGGCATTCATACACTAAAATATGAGGATTATACAGTGTGCTACAGTATATAAACAACATTGCTTGGTAAAAACCATGAGAATATGCTGCTGCTGCTGTTGGGGTCAGTTTTAGGCTAACCAAAATAAAAGCCCTCCGTTTACCAAAAGAACCCCCCTTACTGCGTGATACCGTGCGTTTGTTAGTCTGTGTGTCAGCGTGTGTGAGCGCTGACAGGTGGTGGATTCCCTAACTCACACTCACTCTCACTCTGATCCCACAGTTGATCCCGAGGTGCCAAACTGCGTCACTAGAAGTGCGTGTTACTTCACGTCTGTGTGTGTGTTTGGGGTTGGGCTATGAGGCGTTTAGTCCTGACGGTTATTTATAGTAACGCCAACATGTGTGTGTGGGGACACATTAAAGTTTCACAACTGTTTGAGGATTAAGACTCGGTTTTGGGATTAGGAATAGAATCATCTGTAGTATCATACAAATGCAGTTAAATAATACGATGCAGGTCTAGAAATAATATGACAGGAGCTGGAGCGTGGGGCAGTGGAGGACGAGCAGTAAGTGCTGTTTCTTCAGGTATATTATTACAGTCCTGTGAGGCCTTGATGGAAACATAATTCTGGTTTTGGTGACGTGTTCATGTGGACGTGTGTGAGTGCAGGGAGATGTGCGTCGTCTCACCACAGTTGAGCTCGTCGCTCAGGTCGCCGCAGTCGTCGTAACCGTCGCACAGCAGAGCGGGCGACAGACACCGACCCGTGTTACACTGAAACTCACCGTCCGTACACACTGGAGAGAGACAGACACACACACACACATCAGTCCAGATGTTTTACTTCATATTTTACTGATAAGATTATGTCAGTCCTGTGCTGTATGAGTGTAAAAATATATTGAAAGTACTAACTACATAGTTTGATGTATATTTTCTTATTCAGTAGTTATTATTCATAGTTACTGATGCATTGATATGTTAACGTCTGTAATGATGCGGTTGGTAAAACTTGTTTTTTCTTCTACTCATTTGATCTCATTTACTTATTACTCATTTCATGAATCATACCTAATACTCTTTATTCTTATTTAGTCACATTTAATCACTCATACCTCATTTTGTTTTACTAAATCTTTCTTGTTTTATCTCACTTTGCCACTTTTTTCTCATTTGACTCATTTCTTCTCTCTAATCCTAGTATGTCAGTCTCACATCGACTCACATTTAAACTGCAGTTATTCTCATTTTGTGCCATTTTTGATTTTGTGTCTCTGGTAGTAAACTTTATTTGTAAAACACCTTCCTTTACACCTCTGTTGGTCATTGAACATGCGGTTATGGCTCTTTATTTTTAAAACAACAGAATAATGTAAAGCAACTCAGGTCTGCAGTCAAATCTAGATTAATGAAGCATCGCAAAGAAAACAAACTAAAATCACTAAAGACGTAAATATACTTTAAAATATAAACATTTCTTACTCAGAGTTGCTTCCATTTTTACTCTTTTCTTGTTTTTACTACACTTTTCTGTACGACTTGTACGTCAGTAAATATCATTGTGTTGTCAAGAGAAGGTCGGGGTCACAAAGAGGGCGAGAGACATAAACACAACAAAGAAAACTCTCTCTCTTTACATTCCGGTGTATAGTCTCTTTGTATTGCCATGACGACCACCTCTCTCTCACACACGTCACCATGAAACAGGCTAAAAACAATTCCCCGCTACTTACACAGACCACAATACAGCGTGTGTGTGTTTACCGCAGTGTGTTTCGTCGCTCCAGTCGTCACAGTCATTGTAGCCGTTACACACCAGTTTCTGAGGGACACAAATCCCCGTCGCGCACAGGAAATGGTCCTTCCCGCCACACACAGCTGCCGACCAATCAGAGAGGCAACAATGCAGTGATATCATCAAACCATCTGACCAATTAAGAGTTTTAAAAAATCCCTAACTTTGTGCGTTCCTTACTCACAGGGTTTCCCTTTAATCTGCCGCGGCCAGTAGCAGGCAGGAGGAGCAGGGCCGGCCGTTTCTGTTGGCAATGAAGGTGGTGGTGGTGATGATGGTGGTGGAGGTGATGAAGTGGAGGTGACGTTGCTGAACTGCGAGCAGCGCAGGAAGTCGGGCCAGGAGGCGTTGAACATCTGGAGGACCGGCTCACAGCCTTCCCTTGCCGCCTCACAGAAGGACGCGCAGGGCAGCACGACCCGCCTGCACACAGAAAGTTAGGGTCAGGGGTCACAGAGAGTTGAAGAGAGTGTGTGCGCTCTGATTTCAGAGTGTGTGAGGGTGTTATTCTTAGCCGAGACAGTCTCATCGCTCGCTCGCGCACGCACGCGCACACACACGCACACACACACACGTGTTGTTCCACTTACAGTGTGAACAGCTGAGATTCATGTGGATCAACAGACTTGTTCACATCTGCATGTCTGGGCTCGTATCGCCACGTCTGTCAGGACCAGGTCCACATTTAAACCATTCTCATGAGGACATTTCTGGCACGAAACAGTTGAATGGAAACTTAACTAGACACCAACTTGTGTTTGTGGTACTTTTTGTGTTACCTGTTGTGCGTGCCGTCGTCTGCGACACACTCGGGCAGCGCCAGCGAGCAGCCGAAGAGCATGATGTGTCTGTAGCAGGAGAGTCTGTTGAGGTAGCTGAAGAACCTGCAACACACACAAATTTACATTCTCATGAGGACACTCGCATTCTATAACCACGCTTTAACCAGTTAGCACAACATAAACAGATTTATGTCCCCAACAAAGTGCACAACCTTTAAATCGTCCACATGTTTGAGAGTCGAATGCTGCGTTGTTGGATGCGGTTACCTTAGCAACATGTCGACCTCTGAGCTCTTCACCACAGCGCTGGACGACGACAGCCATGTTTGGTTGTAGGGCAACATGTGACACTGAGCCTCCACGATGAGCTGACAGCTGCCTGCAGAGACACCAGAGATGATCTTTGGTTGATTATTGTTGACAACGAACACAAAAAAGCTGAAGATGGAACCAGAATATCAGTGTGAAATCCTGATGCTTCCCCCCTACGGGCTGCAACCGTCATTACAGTGTCAGAATAAAGCAACATTACCATAATTGTCTGTATTTTTGTGATACTTTGCATCTATGTTGTTCTTGTTTTATTTTCACACATACTTTGCTATGCTACTGCACACGTATAGATTTATATACTTTATCAACCTACAGCTTAATGCTTAGAGAGACGCATGTTGTTTTAATTTCCATTTGAGACCTCAAAGATCCTGTTACTGTGTCCTGCCCTCTGTGGCCTGAAACGTGCACAACACTCAATACCTGGAATACTCGATGCATTTAGAGGTCTGCACCAGAAGGAAAATATGACACTCGATCCGCTTTAGCACTCTAACAGACCTGAGGTCCTATGATGTGACATCTAGAGGTCCCATGAGGTCTTGAAGTTGAAATGTTGGCTAACTTATTCCGAGCAGCTAATTGTGGAGGTTAAACGTCCGGGTAGTGTGGTGACCGGCCAGCGTCCAATAAGAGAACAGGACGGGCTGCAGCTCATTAGCATTCACCTCAACTACACATTAATACAGAGAGAGAAAGAAAGAAGGACGGTGAAGGAGCAGATAGATGAGGGGAATTTTAAAACACGCACTGAATGAACGATTTATCATTGCGCACGCACTCAGTCCATCAGGTCAGCAGAGGAGAGACAGTAGATCTGAATTCAGCTCCATCACACACACACTCACTCAGGCCTCCACTCTGCGTTTTGCAGCAAACCAGACTAATAAGATTTTCATGTTTGACAGAAAAGAGCACAACAATAACAGACAGAGACAGAGCAGGAAGGACAGAGACTACACATGACTGTGGGATTTGTAGTTTTTTAAAGGATATCGCAGCAGCATGTGACGGCACCTGGCAAAGTTGGTGGAGTGATGTTATATATACCATGTTACAGATTTTATATACAATTAATATTAGAAAATAAAGGATGCAAAACAACACAATCAGTTGATCAAAAAATGGTTTTGAAAAAGTTTTTTTATTTTAATGATGCCTTCATTTTCTGTATATTTAAAATATTCATTAAAAATATTTATTTATTTTTAAGATAGATATTGTCAGAGTTTAATTATTAACTCACACTTTTTTCCATCCTGCTTTTTTTGATTAAAACCACATTTCCCATGAGCCCCTGCTGCTTCTCATTCATATTATGCTTTCATTCATCTACTATCACTATCAGACATCCACTGACTATCATGTTTTCTGTGCTCACCTGTATCAGCTGCTAGCGTGGTGCTGATTGGCCAGGTGGTGCTGATTGGCCAGGTGGTGCTCAGTGATGTCATAGTGCTCAACCAATCAGGAGGCTTTGTGTGGGGCTGTGTTGGTGTGGCCTGAGAGAAGGAAGGTGGTGGAGCAATGGTGGTAGGAGCGGGTGTGCTCACGGCGTGGTGCGTGACATCACCGTCGCTGTGGTTGCGTAGCGATGACGTGATGTTTCCTGTAGCGAGGGAGTCGGGGTTTGTGCTGTTGCTGTGGTAACCAAGGTCACTGTCAGCGATGGGCTCAGGCGAGGGGATGGGGTTGGAGTACAAGAGACTGCTGCCAAATATACCTGAGGAGACACACGCAGGTAAGAAACGGCTCAATTCTTTATCAGCACAGACACTAAGGAATAAATTATATAACAAACAGTTTGTTGTACAGCGTAAATAAATGTCTGTTTTTATTTAAATTATGTTTAATACTGTTGATACTGATGTTACTGCTACTTTCTTTTTCCTCATGTTTTTCTTCTTTAATTAACTTTGCATGGCTTGAATCTCGCCCAAATCTAGATGCTGTGTTTTAGTGATGAGAATGTGGCACAAAACTAAATTGTTTCAAAGCAGTACCCTTTTATATATATAGTAACAAACTTTACATTTGCACATTAGTTGTTTAATGGACATAATTAATCTTCCCTTAAAAAAAAGAAAAGTAAATTTCAATCTAAAGTAACATTTTTGTAATAATGTGTGTAATGAGAGAAAAGACAATATTAACTAAGTTTGAGCTTCATCTAATCTGTATTTTAACAAGACAAACTACTTATGTCACACACATGAGACACACATGAAACAAGTGTACGAGTGTGTTTGGTGGAAAATCTTTATAAATAGTGATGCTGTTACCATGGTGAACAAGATCTCACAGTGCTGTTTTTAAGATTTGTCATTTATTTTCTTTGTATAAAAAAATTAAAACACAAAAAACACATTTAAATCAATAAGCTCCTGTAAAACGCAGTTTGTCAGATTCAGTACTGCAGGACGCAGTAGATTTTATCAACATTCAGACTCAACATCAGCAGTTACTTTATGTTAAATGGTATAACAATAACAAAAAAAAACACTAAAAAAGTAAAAAATATCTACATATAAAAAACAACTACATAATGCCACTAGTGTCAGGATGAGACGAAGATTTAATTTCATTTTCATACGATAGTTGGAGAAAGGTCAGTGCGTGAAAGGAGAAGAGGGGGGAAGGGAGGGAAACAAAGAGATCTGAGAGACTTTAAAGACCATTAGATGTTTAATGGTGAGAAACACACACACATACACACAGCTTTGTGTATTCTTGTGTGTAATGAGCCGAAACAACAGAAAGTAGCTGCAGCTGAGGAAGAAGAAGAGATGAAAGATGAAGAGGAAGACAAAGAGTTTTCTACATATTGTCTTGTTGAAATAAAAGAAATGTGTTTCTTCTTTGTTGGTTTGTTCAGACTAAGAAGAAAGAAAGAAAGAAAGAAAGAAAGAAAGAAAGAAAGAAAGAAAGAAAGAGGGGAACAAAAAGGACAGAAAGAACAGAAAAAATAAAAGAAGACAAATTAGGCAAATGACAGAAAAAGAAATGGAAGAGTGAAACAAAGAGGAAGAGAAAAAAACATTTAAGATGGAGGGAGAACTGTAAGAGAAAGATGTAAAAAAAAGGAGAAAGAAAGGAGGGAGGAGGTGAAATAAAACATAAAATAAATGAAGAACAACCAAAGAAGGAGGAGAAGGAAAAGAGGCTGAGGACACCAGACTAATGAAGAGAAAGAAAGAAGAGATGATAAGGGATGCGAATAAACAGAAGAAAAGAGGAGAAGGCAAAACAATTAAAAAGAGGTGATAAAAGGAGGAGGAGAGGTTTTTACTACCTGCGTAAATATTTGAAATTCCTTCGCTCTGAATGTCTCTGATTGGCTGAGGGAGTTCCCGCTGTCATGGCAATGGGAGGAAGCACCACACACATACAATTAACAACCTGTGTGTGTGTGTCTGTCATCTCTCCTCCCACACACTGTCCTCCGTCAGTGTTCACATCCCTCCATCTATTCATCTCAGGTTTAGCTCACATTTATTTCACAGAGCTTTGTTTCCACCACCTAGTTGTCCCTGCTGCCATAATTCTACATCCACAGGGCCGCGGTGAACCTGCCAGTGGGCCCAGTTCCTCCGTACTGTATCATTTATTCTGTCCGTCCCAGGAAAACATAGTAATTGTTCCAGGAGCCGGAGTTAGACGATTCAAACTGTGTTTTTGTTTTAAATGATGAACTTTTCCTAAACTTAACCAACTTGTGCATAAAACTGATGGTCCAGGACTTCCAATCAGCCTATTTACCCACGACTATGGTCCAGACAACAGGCTTCAAACAAACAAAAGTGGGTTATAACTTAACCACTGACGCTCGTAGCAGGTCCCCACAGTGCAGCTGTTTATAAAAAGGACCTCATAAGTCACAAACAAAAGATGTGTGTGTGTGTGTGTGTGTGTTTCTATACCAGTGAGGGCCAGCACCAGCAGCAGTAGGCCGGCCAGCAGGCTCGCCGTGGGAATCAGGATGTAGAGGAGAAGTCGCAGGTGATTGGTGGATCCCAGTTTGTGTGGACACGCCTCCCCGCCCATACCCGTCTCAGGTCCTCGAGCCGGAGTCTGGAGGACACAGGGAGAAGACGGGACCAGAGTAGTTCAGCTTTATAAAAAATAACTACTGTATCCAGGTTGTCAGAGCAGCTGCCGGAGGATGGGAGCCGCCTCACCACTGACCCAGTAAGCCCAGTTTGACCCCCCCACTCCACGTTGTTCCACTCCGGTCCAGCACCACTGCAGGTTATTTTTAAAGAGCGACGGTGGGGGGTGACCCGGGTGTTTCTGTCCTCTCAGAGTTTCCGTTGGACACACTGAAATTATTTTTAAAGTGATGTGACGATGAACAGACACTGGACACCACTCAGTGACCCCCCACTGCCACCTCCACCCCCCTGCTTTAAGTACTGCTCTCTCCACCTCTCTCTCTCTGGATCTCCATCTGTTCAGTACATTTTATTGAGTGATTGATTTCTACACACTGACTCACAATGACTGTGTATTTAACAGCTGCAGTTTTCATGTTCTTACAGGTTATTTTCATTTTCTGATGGTAATAACAACCACTGTTAATGTGTTAATTTACTGTTTATGACTGTTTCACTTTATAAATTCATAAAAACAGCACAAACTGACTGAATTGATTTAGTGGAAAACAATTAAACAGGTGCATCTGACATTAAGGCAGTAATTTGAAGAGTGACTTTTATTTTGAAGGACAAAATTATGAATAAAGATATAACACTGAACAAAGATCAAATCACATAATTGTAACAATATGTATTGTTTAATTATTGTTGCCACATTAGATAAGATGTGTAACATTACAGTCAGAGTGCAGCTGCACCCTTATAATAACCTGCATTAACCTGCATTAACAAATAATTTACTGTTTCTTAATTTTTCCATTAATCGATTTGTTGATAAAATTGGAAAGGTGGACATTTTATTTAGTTTTAAACCAGATGATATTTACTTCATAAAAACAAAGAAAAACAGCAAATATTCACATTAAAGAAGCTGTAACTGAAGAATTTCTGCTCTTTGTGCTCATTTACATAAAATGACTTAAAACTACTTGATAATTTGTATCTCCATGTTTATTTTACATATAATTGCATTATTAATCGATTTACAACTAGTTACATGGTCAAAAAATGTATTAACTTCTAATTTGTGGTTGTTTGTATTAATATTTAACCCCACTAATGCTCTACTGTAAAACTGTTCAGCCACTTTTTGCTGTTTCACTGAAACTTAAATTTTGCAATTTCTGGTAAGAAAAAAATCTGGCTCCAATTTCTTAAATGTAAGGATGTGACAATAATTTGTTTTCTGATAACTGCGGGACGTTTTCATGTGTAAACTGATTGTCAACATTTATGGATGCAGACTCCTGGTTTCAAGATCTAACATAATGTGACTTAGTGCTGATCTGTCTGTAAAACAGTCCAAATGCAGAGAGAGAACACGTGAAAGAAAGAAAGTGTTTCTGCGACCTGTTTAACGTCCTGTTTTGGCTGATTCACTTGCTCTGATAAGTCGTCAGGTCTGCACTGACACATGTTAGTAAGACGTTAATTAACGACATAATGACTCATTAGCAAAAGTTACATAAACGTTAATGAATGGTTATTAAAAGGTTCTACACTGCATCAGTTCTGCTGTTAAAAATGTTAATAACCAAATTTATAAATGTCTCCTTTACAGATAGTCCTACACCACACTGTGCAACTTTTTACCTGCTCTAAAGTGCATCACAATGAGATATTACTGTCACTATGCAATGTGCATTAAGAGATAACAGTTATCCATAAATGTATTAACTTATTTAAAATAGAGCTTGAGTTTTCTGAATTATCTTATAGTTTTTACACGTTTTACTGTGAAAAAGTATTGTCTTCATTAAATGAAATTAAAGAAAATCAGAGGTGAGAGAGGAAACAAAATCAAGCAGAGGACTGGAGACAGGACGGAGACAAGGAGACACATCAAGGACAGCGGCACAGACAGGAGGCAGAAGGCGCCTGACAGACAAACACCGGGGAAAAGACGCACACTCACCGTCGCAGCTCCCACTCCGCTGAAGGTGACACGCGGGCAGGTCTCCCGCCGCGCGGACAACATCACCTGCTGCTGCCCGCCGCCGAGCGCGAGACCATCCCTCTGTCTGCTGCCCGCGAGCTGCTACGGTAACTAACGGAGCCGGGGACCCGCTGGCTCCGCCTCCTCCCTCTCTCTCTCCGCGGTCATTGTCAGCGTCGCTCGACCTCAGCTCAGGTTGTCCGCACGTGACGGAGCTTTAACGTGAGATTAAACGCACACGTGCCGATGTGTGTGGTTCAAAATCCCCAAAACACGATGTTGTTGGTCAGGGCCGCGTTCAGCTCCGGAGGGGCCCAGGACAGAAATGTGATATTGAGCCCCCCCGTTTTTTTTTTTGCTCAAACCAGAGAGAGATTCCTGAAAAGTGTGCATCATGACAATATACGAATAAATAAACACAATACTAAATATATATATATATATACATATATATATATATATATATATATATACA